>CM026551.1:32931851-33038973 GCA_015143295.1 Tetracentron sinense
CTTGATCAAGTGATGGAACACTAATAGTCCATGCTATCTCTGCAGTCACTGCTGAGGAATCATACGTATTTTATTATGTGAAACACAAAAGTAGGCTTGGGCATTCTTCTGAAATTACCATGAGGTACTAACCACTGTTAAACTCAAAGCCAATGTTCCACCAAATTGAACATTTAACATTATGACAATGACAACTTTTGAGGATTCTATGCAAAACTTGGTGACATTGTCAATGCTAGTTTCAATTTAGGTGAGAATATCGAGTCCAAAATAGTTATAAAGCCTTAATTCTCCCCTGGAGAGTTCAACCCCAAGTCACTGCACGAAGAGTAAAAATTTGACTCTCTGAAGATTGCGGAATTGGTTGTTTCACACTCCAAACCTATGAACCATCTCCTGTCTTCCAGAAAACAATCTTTAGCCTTGAATCCATCAAGGAAACTTTTGGATTAGGAGACGTGATGCGAGATATAATGAGAAGAACTTGCTCTCTTGTAAAAAATTTCGAACATTTTTTAGAACTAAAAAGTATGTTTAATCCCAAACAGTGAGGAATCTTTCTGAGAGGTCAGTCCTAGCCCTGGGAAAACAGAAAAATTCCAAGAGTGTGAACAAATCCCAAGTGTTCACTGTTTGATTCCATGGCTTCGGTCATATTTCACCTAACTGCCTACCGAAAAGATAAGGCAGTGCTGACTGCACTGTTTGTAACAGTGATTCGTAGCAGATGAAGTAATCGGACAGTTCCTCTTCAAGTGAATACTAAATCCTGAGAAACGGCTTCACTGTTTTTCCCCTTCTGGATTCTTGAGACTACCTCTGGCGGTTGATGAAAATGATAGCAAGTGGATGATAGTGTTCATACTGAGTCTAGTGATGACATACAGATAGTCCCACTTGACTCCTGCAAGTGAGGAAGATTGAACACCTTCTGATAAGTTTTGTCATGCTGACAGTTTGCAGCTGACTAAACAAACTACTTTAGCAAAACCTCAAATCATCACATGAAGAGATATTTGTACAACTATTAGCATAAGAAAGAGTGCTCTATATTGTCCAGTTGGAAAATGAAAGACATTTGTTATAAAGTTCAATGTCTTTTTGGAATAGATGTCTCATTACTAATGTGCTTAAAAATTCGAAGTTGAAAGAGACACTTCCATAAGAAATTGAAAAGTTAAGAACTCTGCAAATGATCTGAAACTTTTAAAAAGACTCTCTTCTCCATTTGTGATCAGGTAAATTTCTATCTTGAAAAGAACATCAAATACCTCTTAAAGACAAGACTACTGATTCAGAAGGTCTATACTCTTGAAGAAGAATAAGAATGTTTGGTACACGGCTTCCTAGATGATTAGTTAAAAGAATGTTTCAAATTCTGAGTATACTTGGATATGACATGCTGACACAAGAGCTTCTTTATTGTTGGTACACTGGCAGTTCAGTTTTGCGCCATATATTATGACCTACAGGGAACTACTTTACAATCAAGTACTAAGGCTTATACACATTTGTTAAAGCCTAAACTACAGCTCCCTAGAGTGAATGCTTTGAGGAATCAAATTCCTGTTAGAAGAAATCCTCCTCCTCTCCTCCCAAATTCATACCCACTGTCACTTTTGTGGGTGGTAGGTCACATACGCCAATTGAATGCTTTTAGGAGAGTCCTCAATGGTTCATAGAACCAATCAAAGTCAAGGGACTCTCCAACGCATATTCAGGTTCTGCTGAAAGTCTAGAATTTGAGCGGAAGATGTTAAATAATTGCTCAAATCTCTATGACAAGAACTGGTCAATTTATTCCAAATGATTATTAAAGAGGAAAGAATTTGCTAATCAAAAGCTAGAACTGATACAAATAAGAAAAGGTCAGGAGGACAAAAGGAAAAGGGTTTCTAATACACCAGTTTAATGATCAAAGATCTAAACACGTTTAAGACTGTTGTTGTAAGAAAGGATGACCTGAAGTGCTTCGTCATTCACACACTGCCTTGAAAGCCCAAAACTAGAAATGTGGTACTTCGACAGTGGGTGTTCTCGGCAATAGACAGGTACAAGTCCTTTTATTTACTCAATTTGAGGACTGTCCAGATGGGACTGTTACTTTTGGTGATGGAAGCAAGTCTTTAGTAAAGGGAATGCGGTATCATCGATTTTACCAGGCATACCAAAATTGAAGAAATGCCTTGTTTGTTGAAGGACTGAAAGCGACATTTATTAGCAAATAAGTAAACACTATGTGATGATAACCATGTTTGCACTTTACCCAAAATAAATGCTTAGTCATTAATGGTAAAGGTATTGTAGTGTGTTCTTGAAGGGATTTGAGAACCACTGACAATTGCCTACGGCTTAATTCTCAGTCCTAATCCCTCAAATGTCTGTTATAAGACTAAAATTGAGGAGGTTGATTTGTGGCACGAAGACTAGGTCACATGAACTTCAAAACCCTTTGTAAAATCTCTAAGAAAGAGCTTGTAAGAGGATGTCCCAAACTAGGAAAGCCTTCTACTGCTGTGTGTGGGCCATGCCAAATTGGAAACAAATTAGAACCCCACATAAGAAGACTTCAAGTTTGCTACTTCATATCCACTGGAATTAATTCTATGGATCTAATGGGTCCTACAAGAACTGAAAGCTTAGGTGGAAAGCGATACATCCTAGTTATGGTTGAGATTTCTCAAGAATGTCATGGGTGGCATTTATAAGAGAGAAATCCGATGCTTTTGACAATTTCAAAAGTATTTGCTTGAAAATTCAAAATGAGAAAAGATGCCCAATCACTCGAATTCGAAGTGATCATGGAAGGAGTTTGAAAACTCTAAGTACAACGATTTTTGTGCTGAGTCGGGTAGCAAACATGAATTTTCTACACCTATTACACCTCAGCAGAATGGTGTAGTAGAGAGGAAGAACAGGGTTCTCCAAGAGAGGCTAGAGTTATGCTTCATAGCAACAATCTAGCTTCTCATTCTCTGGGCTGAGGGCAGTTAACACTGCTTGCTATATAGTTAATAGAGTTTTTGTAAGACCTGGAACAAGGAAAACCCCATATGAGTTGTGGAATAACAAGAAACCTAGTGTCAAGTACTTTCGAGAATTTGGAAGTAAATGCTATATCCTTAAGGATAGAGAGCAACTGGGCAAATTTGAATCCCGGAGTGATGAAGGGATATTTCTTGGATATTCCACCAACAGTAGAGCTTATCGAGTGTATAACTTGAGAACCTCTACGATTATGGAGTCCATAAATGTAGTTGTGGATGACTCCGGTGTTGAAAATGTGCAACTTGAGGATGATGAAAGTGCTGAATATGAAAATGTTGAAAATGTTTCAACTCCACCTATAAATAAGCAATCATCTCCATCAAAACCTACACATTCTAGGGTCATGAGTCCTCACACCCCCACTGATATAATTGGTGATGTTGAAAGTGGAGTGAGAACGAGGAAACAAATTGAAAATGAAGTTAGCTACATTTGCTATACTTCATCTTTTAAACCCAAGAATGTAGCTGAAGCTCTTGCAGATGATAATTGGATAAATGCAATGCAAGAAGAGTTACTTCAGTTTACTAAGAATGATGTTTGGTATTTAGTACCTAGGCCTAACAATACAAATGTGATAGGTACCAAATGGATTTTCAAGAACAAATCTGATGAAAAAGGTACTATCATAAGAAATAAGGCTAGGTTAGTTGCACAAGGATACACCCAAATTGAAGGTATTGACTCGATGAAACGTTTGCTCCTGTAGCCAGGCTAGAATTAATAAGAATTCTTCTAGCTGTGGCTTGCCATATGAAATTCAAACTTTTTCAAATGGATGTTAAGAGTGCCTTTCTGAATGGCATTCTACATGAGGAAGTCTATGTGGAACAACCAAAAGGGTTTGAAGATCCACATCACCTTGATCAAGTCTATCGGCTAAAAAGGGCCCTCTATGGTTTAAAGCAAGCTCCAAGAGCTTGGTATGAGAGGCTGACTACTTATCTCTTGGAAAATGGATTTTCGAGAGGGGGAGTAGACAGAACCCTTTTTATAAAGAATATGAAAGGTGATATTGTCATCGCACAGATATATGTTGATGACATAGTGTTTGGTTCCACATTAGACTTACATGCTCTTTCATTTGCTGAACAAATGAAAAATGAATTTGAAATGAGCATGGTTGGTGAGCTAAGTTTCTTCCTTGGTCTTCAGATCAAGCAATTGGATTCTGGGATCTCAGTATCTCAAATCAAATATGCTAAAAATCTAGTGAAGAAATTTGGCATGAGCTCTGCTAAGCATGTAAGAACTCCTATGAGTTCTACTACAAAACTTAGTAAAGATGCTACAGGCAAAGATGTTGATCAAACTTCTTATAGAAGCATGATTGGTAGTTTACTCTACCTAACTGCTACTAGACCTGATATAGCCTTTAGTGTTGGTGCATGTGCCCGCTATCAAGCGAGCACAAAAGAGTCTCACTTGCTTGCAGTTAAGCGTATCATTCGATATGTGAGTGGAACTCTATCATTTGGCCTCTTGTATTCGTTTGATACAAATGCCACGATAGTTGGATATTCCGATGCCGATTGGGCCGGAAATGCTGATGATAGGAAGAGCACCTCTGGAGGATGTTTCTATATTGGAAACTGCTTAGTTGCTTGGCTTAGCAAAAAGCCGAATTCAATTTCATTGTCCACTGCAGAAGCTGAATACATAGCAGCTGGCAGTTGTTGCACTCAACTTCTGTGGATGAAGCAGATGTTGAATGATTACGGGATTGAACAGAGCACTATGACTGTGTATTGTGATAATTCAAGTGCTATCAATATTTCCAAAAATCCCGTTCAACATTCTCGCACAAAACACATAGACATAAGACATCACTTCATCCGTGATCTTGTTGAGCAAAAGATTGTGTCTATAGAGTATGTCCAAACAGAGAATCAATTTGCGGACATTCTAACAAAACCCTTAGATTCCCTTAGGTTTGAACTCTTTAGGAAATCCATAGGTTTGTGCGGAGTTGAGTAAAGATGTACTTGTTTCATAGCCTATGTGTTCTTCATGTTCTATTTATGTCATAGAGCTAATTTTTTTCTTTAATTAATAAAAATCCAAAAACATTCAAAAAAATTAAAAAATATTGCAAAAAAAATAATGTGTTTGTATGACCTTCTTTCCAATCATTTTGCTTAAAGTTATTTCCTTGAAATCATATTTAAACATATAATGCAAGGATAAATATTTCATAGGATTGAATAAATTAGGATAGGTCAACTGTTGGTTTGATCTTGTGATTGAATTTGGTCATGCTAACTAATCTCAGTTAGAGTTGAGTAAACAAAGATGTTATCTATTGCACATGCACTCTGACTGATTCTTTAGATGGTATTAGTTCCTATTTAAAGGTTCTGATATTATACCATATGGTTCCCTAGATTAATCAAATCTAGTATAACCAATGTCATAAAAAATTCCATAAGGTGAGCCCCCTAGTTATAAAAATTATTGACATGGAGAGGACTACCTGTGAGTTTGTGTGATAGCTACTAGTGAATGGAAACAGTGAGTAATGGCTACCTAGACAAACAGTAGGTATCTATATGGATTGCTAGTGTGAAAGCCCCCACTGTCATTAGAAAGAGCTACCTTCTCACTTGAGTGAAAGTCACCAATGTGCTAAAAACTATATATGTGTACTCCAAAAAGAATTTTCACAATGAGTACAATTTGACTGAAAAAGAAATGAAATAAATTTGTTAGTCAAATTTGGGGTAAAAATTGCTCATCATATAAGTATGGATGTTTATTGGTTTTAAAACTAGTTTTTGAAAATTTTAGAGTCCCATTTGAGCTATAATGTCAAAATCTAGCTTAAGGAAGGAAACCAATTCAAAGAGTCAAGTAATGAATTTTGATTTCACACTCACATTACTTCTAATTGTTTCTTGACTCTGATTGTAAATTTGATGCAAATACCATATTTAATCACCGGTGAAAATCAATTATTGTTTACATAATCCTTGTTTATGACTGTACTTGATATATCAATTCTTGGGTGATTATTCTTTATGATTTTAATGAAATCAATTATTGCAAATTTTTTGGTGAATTGGTTATTTTGAGGTGAAAATGAGTTTTTAATGTATCATTGGTTGAGGGGGAGAAATGGTTTTAAAAGTAAAATTTTTGAAAATTTTTCAGACCACCGATCGCTCGGTGTTAAAGACCGATCGATCGGTCTTTCGTGAACAGAGTTATAAAACCCTCATTTCTATTTTTTCTGTTCACTTCTTCTCCGAACTCTAGAGTGATCTCTCGGTTACCTCTTCTCCAAATCCTTCCTACGGTCATTCCATTCAACTCTAAGGGTTTCCCAAGCATCAAAAAGGTAAGCCTTGTATGTTTTCTTGTATATAGGTTGAATTTCTCATCTAGGGCTTCGACTGTTCATCCATGGCTTTCCTTTTGTCCTTAATCCTTCTAGCCTATCTCATGTCTGGCGTTCCCAAACGCCGGAGGTTGGTCCTCAACAACCAAGAGTACCCTCCTGAAGATGAGCAAAACCAAGAGCCTTTTACTTTCACTCCAATAGGGCATGGTATTTCAATTGGGGACAGGCCAATTCGTAGAATGATAGATTCTACAACTGAGAATCGACAAAAATCTTTGGCTGATAAAACTCGGAAAAATAAAGGTAAAGCTTCATCTTCCCAGTCCAGTCAGTTGTCCCAGTTCATAAGTCCTACTGCTGCTCAACTCTATAGTGAGTATTTTAGCAAGAAAGGTGTAATGGTTGAAAGGGACATTCAAATTGCCGATTTTGGTGATTATTATCTTCCTAAACTCATTTCAGATCGTAAATGGGAAGGTATACTTACCTTATCTGGTCCTGCTTCTGTCCAGTTAGTTAGGGAATTTTACTCTAATTTTTCTGAAATCAACCATAAAAAATGGTCATTCAAATCTCGAGCATTAGAACAATCTGTTGTCATAAATGCTGATTTGATTTCTAAATTCCTTGGCTGTCCTAGAGTTCCAAATGCATATTATCCTTATAATTATAAGAGTGATGAGGATAAAGACACCATGGACCATGTTGTTACCTTTCTTTGTGGTACTCCTACGTTTTGGGTTGGGTCTCTTATTGAAGTGGCGAAACTCACTAAGGATGCTAGACTAGTAAACCTAGTTATGAGTGCAAATATCCATCCAAAGGTTCATACTGCGGACCTTAGGGAAGATAGAGCTAGGTTTCTGTTTAGTCTTCTACGTTGGCGTGATATTGATCTTGCCGCTCACATCATTGACTTGATGATCCAAGCCCATCAAACTGTTACAACAGTTGGAGCCCTACCATTTGGTTCACTCATCACTAAACTTCTTGGTTCTCAAGGAGTTATCGCTCCTCCTGGTGTTCCTACTCGAGTTCCTAAGGGTCCAATCAACAAAAAGATCCTAGCTCAGAGTTTTTCACATGCCTCAGTTCGAGATACAGCGGAGGGAGCAGAAGTTGGTGCTGGGTCATCTCGTCCTCCTCCGACCACTATGGATGGTCTTGCCAGGATGATACGAGAGATGTAGATGGATCTCAGGACTCATGTTTCGTCATACGAGGAGTTTACTACAGAAGTTCGTGGTAGACTTGGATCTCTCGATGCTGCAGTGCTGGGCATACAAAGAGATGTTCGGGATTTTCGAGCTTACAATGAGTCCCAGCTCACTTCTGATGATGAGCAGGAGTGATAGTTAGATTGATGTACTAGGATAGAAACTCCTTCTGGTTCATGTGTATATTTTGGAGTTTATCTTAGTTCTAGTTTTTGTTTGACATTTCGATGTATTTTGTCTTGGTTGTACTTAGTACAAACCTATTTGGATGTTTTAACTTGTTATGGATTTCTGCATTTGGATGGTTTCTTATATCTCATCTCTTTTGTGTTTATGCGTTAATTTTATTGTTAATAGTCCGCCTTTGGCATTTCGAGCCAAAAAGGGGGAGAGTGCATGATAACACATGGATATGATGATTTTGTGGACGTGGATGATAATTGTGTGGATGATGTTATGGAAACATACTTAACATGTTATGGATATTTCCCATTTTTTATTTCCCATGCTTCACAGGTTTTTGATTTAGCATGTGCAGGCAAACAGGTTCTAAGTTTGGTGAATCATGACAAGCTAACATGTCAAAAGTCATGTAATTATTTTTGAGTCATGTAAAGGTCAATTTTTCATTTTTGAATCATTTGAGAAAATTTGAACCTAGTATATGAGTTAGTCTTGTTTTGTCCCGGAATTGCCAAAGGGGGAGATTGTAAATCCCTAAATAGGTGTTGGCAAATTCCGTGATCATTAGATAGGTCATGTGAGTCGAGTCCTCGAGTCATGTTCAACTTGTCAGAAGAGAAGAGCTAAAGCTTAAAGAAGATTGAAGCAAGTGAAGAAAAAGCTCATACTCTGGATCTAGAAAGGTAATGGACTTAGAGACCCCTACCCAGGTTGGATTTGGCTTAGATAACTTCTAAACATACCTAGGAGGATAGTTTTAAACCTAACAAAGTTGTTTGATCTTAGTTGAATCAAATAAACATAAAAAGACATATGGTTTGAAAAAATTATGTCTTAACCGATCGCTCAGTATTGAGACCGATCGATCGGTGGCCTACCGAGCGATCGGTGGCTATCGACTGGACAAAAATTTTGTATGGGGTATTTTTCCAGAGAGATGATTTTTAACCGAGCGATCGGTCATGAGAACCGAGCGATCCGTTTTGGACCGAGCGATCGGTAATGAGCACCGATCGATCGGTCCCCGTAAAAAGAATTTTTATTTTTCTGGATTCTTTTTTTTAAAGAGTAAGAGTCTATACCTAGGAACGTCGTTTCTGTTTTGGTAAGGTCTTGTCTTGTACTTGATATCTTTTCATAGTGAAGTTTATTGCTGGACAAGGTCCCGTGGTTTTTTCCCGTTAGGGTTTTCCACGTAAAAATCTTCTGTGTTTGATTTGTGTGGATTGTCTGAGTAAATTGTTCATTGATTTCTAAACATATGAATTGAAAAATTAAAATTGGTTAGAAATTATTAGATAGACCTATTCACCCCCCCCTCTAGGTCTTAGAGATCATTGATCTGGATAAATTTCAAGAACACACTGTAATAAAAAAACTCAGAATGACGGTAGAGTTTCTACAACCATTCTGGACAGTTTCAAGTTAGGGGCATTTTAACCATGATTAAGCAGTGGGGCTTAGCCTAAAAGGACCAGGGTAGACAAGGGAGAGTCTGGGGGACCTAAGCATGGCCCTGGAATTGACTAGGGCCTGCCCAAGATGGTGATTAAGCTACTATAAATGGGAGGGACAGGAATGGCGGTACTGAGTTTACTGCCATTCCTGGTTTTTTCAGAAATTTGATTTTATCCCCCTAGGGTTGGGCCAGGCTATTTCCAGGGGATCCCTTATGGACTAAGGGTCCCCTAGGAACGGAATGGGAATATCAGGCACGTAAGGGGCCTTGTACCCGAGTCTAAAACCCTCTAGGGGGTCCCCCATGCCTATAATGAGGTAAGGGAAACTCATATCCTTGGGTATGCAGTGATCAACAAGCAAGAAAAGCAAATAAAGGACCCCTGGAGTAGGACCAGGGGTCTTACAGTGCTTTTGAACAAAAAAAAAGGGGTAGGGAAAGTCCTACCCTGCTGCTCGATTCTTATGCTGTGAAGGAGTGATGCATAGTTGGTGGAGGGGTAGTGGACTGAAGAAAGGTCTGAGGGACTCCTTGGAAGCTTAGGAGTGGTCTCAAGTGGAGGACTAAAGGAGGTGAAGGCTGACCAAATTTCTACAGAGGTTTAGTGTGGGTTTTTTGGAATCCATCAACCATGAAGAGGGGGGTACTTATAGGGTTGGAGGAGACCTAGGGTAGTTTAGGGTTTACTATGGAGGTTGAGAACCTAAGGGGGGCGGAGCTGGAGCGGTGCAGGAGGTGCCAGGTTGTTTTAAACTAGAAACCAGTAATGGCAGTAGAGTTTCTACCGCCATTCCTGATTTAGCCTAAATTAGGAATGGCGGTAGAAACTCTACCGCCATTTCCTGTTTTTTGCTAAAGTGGGCCCAACCTTCACACTAATGGCCTGGGTCACTGTACATTTTGCTAAAACTGGAAATGGTGATAAAAACTTTATCGCTATTCCTGATTTTTTCAAAATATAGCAGTGGGCCTTACAGCAACGGTCCTCAAGGGTATGTGGGCCCCTGTCTGGGCCCATAGGAGAGTTTGGCTTTGATTTTGGGTCCCTAGGCCTAGAAAAGGGCCTTGGGCTAACCTAGGGTTAGGCTTGGGGTTTAACTAAGGTTTACCTAAGGTTAGTCCTAGGGTTTACCTAAGGGTAGGGTTTGACTAGGGTTTACCTAGGTTTTGACTAGGGTTTACTTGGGGTTAGGGTTTGTCCTAGGGTTAGGCCTAGGGTTTGACTAAGGTTTACCTAGGGTTTGACTAGGGTATGACCTAGTGTGGGCAGTGAAATCTCACCGCCCGCAAGGCGGGTGTATGGTGCACCTGCTTATACAGGATCACCACCCATTGGATGGGCGGTTAGGCTTCATGCATGCCAAAGGCATACGCGTTAGCTGGCCAAGGGCTGACTTACCGCCAGCCCGCTTAGCATTAAATGCCAAGCAGTAGGGCATTAATGCCCCACGAACACCTTTTGTGTCAGTCCTTAGGGGACTGACACGTGGATGGGGTTTGCCCTCGCGGACAAGCCCATATTCAAGCTTGCGGATAAACTCTATGAGTCCATTCGTGGGCCAGTCAATGACTAGCTCAGTCCGTGACCATAAAAGGTCATGGACCTGACCCAGACCAAGGATTCAACCTATGGTCCTACCTTGTATTGGTTCGCGGTCCAAATATACTTGGACCTGACCTAAACCGCGGGTGAGACCATGGGTGTCACCTCTTTCATTTGCAAACTGACCAAAGTCAATCCTTTCCCAAATGGCCGCTATTATTTGATCCCCATGTGGCAGAGAATCCTTAATAAAAAGGATTCTGTCATCTTTGGGGGGATCCCATGATAGAGATCCCCTCTCTTTCTCTAATAAGAGAGTGTCATATGACACTGTATTTGAAAGGGGAAGTTATCTCTTTCCTTTTCTGGAAAGATAAGAATCTTTCTTCTTTTTGGAGGGAAAGTTGAATCCTCCTAAGTTTCCCAGAAAAGGAAATCAATGTGGAGTCCGTCAAAAAGGACTCCCATCCGTGTGGTTTCTCTAACAGAAATCAGCTGTCTCAGACAGATGGCTCTCTCTAAGGAGAGTTAACCTCTTTTGATTTCCTAAAAAATAGGAAGTCAATAGGGATTCCAAAGAGGACTCTCCAAAAGATATAAAAGAGAGTTTCTCACAAGAAACTCCCAAAAACGACAACAAGAAAAGGCAAAATTATTCACGTACATGGCAAAAAAAAAGAGGAAAAAGCTTTCTTTTTGCAAGAACACAGCGACCAAAAATGAGGAAGGAGGATCTCCCCTATATAGAGAATACCAGGTGAACCCTCAATAAGGCCATCTCTCTTTCTGTTCTTTCTTTTTGATGCTAAAACCTCTATAAGGTATTTTGTAATGCCTACATGGGATCTGGTCAACCCCATTGAATAAATACAAATACTTAATTCAATATCTGTTCTTCTTCTAATCTTTCTTTTTAATCAGAGGTTCTTCCCTAAGTAGGGAAGGTAATTAACAGTTTGAGTTTACTCAGATTGGAAGGATAGTCCCCACAACAAACAATAAACTCCATACAACAATGAAGGAAATTTGAAAGCAAATAAACAATTTTGCGCTTACAAATTAATGACATGCCAGGGGGACATCATTCTCCTCTCATTTTTGAAAAAAGATAAAATAAGAAGAAAAAAAAAAAGATGAGTGATTATTTCCTCTCTTTTCTTATTGTTGTTGATCAGGATCATCGAGACCATCTGCATTCGTCGGGCCTACGTCCTGACCAGCAACCGGCGGGTTATGTACCCCCGATCCAGATTCCGGTGACTCATCCACTCACCTGGGCCGAGGTAGCAGCAGCTCTAGTCAGGTAGGTTCGGCTAACTGGCTAGACCTCTGTAAAAAGGCCGCGATCACCAAACCAGGCCTCTGCACCAGTTGACAGCAGAAGCAGAAGCAGAACCCACCTCATCAACTTAGGGATGGAAAGGCAATCTGGCCGCCTACATCAAAGGCAGGCAACCCACCCATATCTGGCTGCCCACCAACCATAGGTGGCCAACCTGCGGCACCTAGAGGATGCTAGCCAGCTCGAGGGCACCTCAGAAGAGAAGGGCCCACCCTTAGACAAATCTATCCTCGGATATCAAGGAGGGGGCACTCAACCGGGTGCACACAAAGCAAAGTAGCTCAGCCACTTTGCGATAAGTCAGCCCAAAAGGCAGACCTATGTCACTAGAAACCTTGAAAAAGGATTCCAAATTGTTAACCCTTCGGGGTCAACTAATGGAGCAAGCTCGTTTCGAGCCCAAACCATAAGTTAGTCAAAGTCTAAAATCCTAAGACAGACTGTTGAAGTCCCTCAGCCCAAGTCGGTTGATCGGACTCACCATTCAAAAGTTTATCAATAGAAGGGAGATGTTGCCCAAATTATCTCAGGGCGAAAGAATAAGGCCACTGGCCTAAAAGATGTTACAGAGGCTTTCCCAGCAAAATTACAGGGAACCAATCCGCGGACCAGATCCTCGGATCAGAAGATTAGTCCATAAGATAATCTTACAGACAGAAGGAGAAGTGGCTAAGGCCACTCCGCGGGCAAGGGGCAATGCTTATCCGCAAACACCAATCAAGGTCCATGGACCTAAAGCCCAGCCAAACCCAAGGGTGCAGCTCAAACTTATCCTGTGGGCAGAGTTGCAAGCAACTCCATAGACAAGTCTAGAAGCAGACCTGAGTCCGCGGACAGAAGAGTCCACGGACAAGCTCCTCTTAATAGAAGGAGGGAACTGTGGACAGATTCAACACCATCCACAGATAGTTCCTCTTCCAAGAAAGAAAAAAGTAGGTAGTTGAAGGCCAATAGGAAGAGAGTCCCCCTAGGACAGAATTCAATTCCTGATGACATCTGTGAATGTGCGAACTTGCGAGTTTTCTTGAACTACGCAAGGGACATTAACAGCCTTAATCAAAGTCACCCGGTTGTTAATGCAAACACAAACCTGAACTTAGCACTAGTAGACAGAAACTTGTTGTTCAGACTAGGTCCAAATGCATTCAGAGGCGTTAATCTGGCGACCTTCGCAGCAATGATGATAAATGTTCGTCATCAACATCAACGACTCTCATTCAGAGATGTCAGCCCATTCTGGGGCCAAACAAATGCGAAGCCAGAAAGAAGAACTAGAGTACCGCATGACCCTAGGGTCAAAGTACTAAATATAGGTTCTTCTCCCTTCAAAATGCCAAGAAAGAAGACTCTTGAGGAAATCCTCCAGCTCAGAAACCTGAAATACCCATCGGCTCCGCTAATGAGGGCATACAATTACCGGTTAAAGCCGAGAAGGTCTAAAAAGCAAAGGCCATCTCATACTCATTGTGTTCATGAAGAACTAAGGACCAAAACATCGTACCCCCATTACGAAAGGGTATCTGTAAATGTAGTTGGTACAAGGAAGAACCCTGATCCAGAACATTTGACAACTCCGTTGTTCTAAGGAATCAGTACACCGCTCGATCAAAATCTCTCGGAAAGGTAACGTTCTTAGAACATAGCCGCTACCATTCTAGCTGCTTTGGACGAGACAAAACCTTCTAGAGCTGTTGAAATAATAACTCTCAGTCAAACAGTTCTGAGAAGGAGGAGAAGCCACAAGAATCAGGCCAAAGGCAAAGAAAAAGCCCAAGACCTAGTTTAATCAGCCCCAGAGCCTGATGCCAGTGGATACCAAGAGGGATCAGAGCAAGAATTGGCCCCAATAGCTGCTCCAAGAGAATTGGGAAGAATCCTCCCAACCAAGGGTTATGATTCTGACGAACCAGTGGTCCAGTTAGTAATGCCGAAGGCAATATCAAAAATACCTCAAATGGTTTTCAATGCACCTAATCCTCTATACGGGATGCCTGACACTTACTTCATGGAAGAAGGATTTTCGAATCTATTCCAACTACAGGGAGCAGCGTCGAACGACCGGTAGCGGTCATGATGGTAAATTTGGATGGGAACGCAAGTCAAGGGAATAACCCTTCAACTTCAGCACCTCCACCATTAAATGATCAAACAGCAGTGGCCTTACAGGCTCAGCTATGATGTCTCAATTGTAAGAGTTGGCTACTCAGTTGTTAGCTCTCAAATCTGTATCGGTACCTGGATTCCGTTTCCCATACCAAGCAGATAGCAGTAATCAAGGTACAGCCCCTGCACCTCCAAATCATCCAAGGGTACCCAGAACAGGTCCCATTCCAAATCAAGCCACCCTCATTGGAGGAATTCCACCGTCTCTTCTCGCTGCCATTGACGAGACCGTTCGTAATCAAATACGGTAGGCCAAAGAAAAAGAAGAGGATGTCCGGATGATCGTGAAGCCCTATAGAGCCATCATGGATGCAGTTCTATTCTCGTCAGGCTTCGTTCAACTAACATTCAAAATGTTTGATGGTACCGGAGACGTGAGGCAACATTTGTCCCATTTCCTTTCGAGATGTAGATTAGCATCGAAGACAGGAGCTCTCTGTGTCTAACTCTTCGTGCAATCTTTGGAAGGTGCTGCTTTCACTTGGTATGCCAACCTCCTCGAGGCTTTGATCCCTGATTGGAGCATGATGGTGAATGAATTCAGTAAACAATTCTACAACATTCAAAGAAGAGTGGGTGTTACAGAATTGATTGAAACTAGACAGAGAGACAATGAGTCTGTAACAGAATTCATTACCCGATGTAGAGCTTTGACTTTCTCCTGTCCTCAAAAGTTCACTCAACTGAAACTTATCCGGATGTGCCTCAACAACTTCAAGCATGATCTGTCAACTGTCCTCATGGCTCAAACCTTTACAGGTTTTAAAGATCTGTGCACAAAAGCACATGACATGGAGAGCCACATAGGAAAGAGAATGCGAGGCAGAGGCACTAATCGCCTTGAATCCTCAACAGCCGTAGTCGTTGAAATGAAAAGGACTGTGCAACCAATATTAAATGCTGGTAGATCGTGAAAGTATGTCTCTTTTTAATTTTAGAAACACAGTTCTTGGGGGGCATACATCGAATCCCAAGATCTGACTAAGATTCTAATTGATTTTATTCAATGAAGGTAGAAATAACATTCACCTTTGTGACTTTAAAATTGTTAAGTCAAATCCACGTTAGAATAGTACTTGCAAAACTTCACAAGTGTCAAGTCTCCTGTCGATTCACACGAACCTTTTTTTTCCTTTAAAGCTTTCTCTAATGGAAGCTAATGACCCTTCCAAATTTCCAGCTTTACGATCTTGAAATAAAGATCCAGTCTTATTATCAAGAACCTTTCTTGATGATCAAGATCCTTGATCTTCTTCTTCTTGATTATTTAAAAATTAGAACACATAAGAGAAGAAAGGGGAGAGGGGTGACCGTACACCTCAAAGAGAGAGGAGTGGGGGGGCATGAGATTGAGGAGAGGAGAAAATAAAATTCTGGAAATTTTATTGTGTCTCAAGCCTTGGATGTCCACCTCTTTATATAGGAGAGCTTGGGTTGGTTGCAACTCAAGAGTCCACTTTCTAATCCAATTAATTTCCTCAATTTGTTTCTAATTCTTGATTTCTCCTAATCCAATTAGGAATAATCATTAATAGAAACTAACCTTATCCATTAGTATCCAACTAATCTTATCCTTATCCTAATCCAATTAGGATTCCTTGATTAGTAAGAAACTAATAGAATCCTTGTCCAACAAGGAATCTTTAATTAGTAACTGTGTAACTAACTAACCAACCTTATCCAATAGGGAGAGTAGTTATTATATACTAATTAAATAGTAATAACAATTATTATTATTTAACACCTCCATGAAGTGGGCGTCCCACCGTAGGCGGTCCCCACTCCACACACCCCTAAGGGTTCTAAACCCCTATTGGTCACTTTAATTATTCTTTTAAAATAATCCCCAATGGGTCCTGCCCATTTGGTTTTTCACATCCAATGTGATTTCACCTTTTAGAGCTTCACTATACCATATAGTGATTACTTAGAAAAATTAATTAATTTAATTATAAATTAAATTAAATACTTTAAGAAGGTCCTTTGTGTGTGAGATCTGAAGGGATCTCCTATTTCCGGTTGTGAGACCAAGTACTCAACCTTTTGGTTAAAGCATTGTTACTAGGAAACACCTTTCCTAAAACTCCATTAGGATCATAGAATGTTATCTAAATCCCTGGACTTCCACCAATCACAATTAATGTCCATTAACATAATGTGACTAACCTCCAGAAATTAGAGAATTGCTTGTAAGTACCATCTCACAATATATTTACAAATAAATCCTTCCACATTCCGATATCACTTGTAAGCTTCCGGGATTGAAACAATTCCACTGTCTTAGTCCCTAGCTTATGAATAGAACCCTTTCTCATGATTACTTTTTCATTGAACTGAACCTCCAAAACACTTTTGAAGAAACATTAGAAAAGAACTGACATATATATTTATATATAATTTTCCATATTAAGAATATCAACTTCGATAAAAATAATTTCACTGAAAAGCACCAGTACTGGATTTAACAGTTCAGTTCAACAAGTATCACCTTGATATCATTATCTCCAGTTAAGGAGTTGTGGATTCCTTATTGAGTATTTACACACTCCTCCAAATATTGTGTACATGACCCAACGTACCCGGATTTAGTCCTGTGTATTGGACATTGCCGATTGGCACATCAAATCCATATAGACAGATGTCTGAGAAGATGTTAACCTCTCAGGTCTAAGGACAAGTTGTGAAATGGATAACCCTAATACAATCTGACAGTGTATTCCATAGGGTATCCACTAGTGACCCCGTTCAGTACTATGTACTTGCTAAATATATTCACATATTAGTCAAGAGTCACCACTCTCTGTGAATGAGATTCATCACACTATCTTATATAACTACACATGTGCAAGCCATGATGAAGTACGGTGCCCAACCAGTACTCTAGAGGCTTTGAACAATATTAAGTTTACAAGGAACCGGAAAATCATATCTCCTCACAACCTTTGCATGATTTTCCTACAATGTTACCTAAGGAACTTTATGTCATCATCATATGAGACAGTAATTAATATAAATACCCTTTATAGTTGGTTGTGTGAATATGATGCTTGTCTAAGCAGCATAGAAAAGTCTCTTATTGGCTTTTAAGGGCATATATGTCCAACAATCTCCCACTTGCACTCTAAGCCAATTAGATGTAATGCCCATCTTCTCAATGATGTTTCTCAAACACCAGCTGAAGCATAACTTAATATACATGAGTCTGTCATGTCTACTTACCACAACTATTGTAGTGATGCAATAACACTTACAACTCTTGCAAACTTTTTTATCGATAAACACAGTCTTAAAAGACCAAACAAAAATGATACCGTCCAACAGTCATTTTCAGAAGTTAACATGCTTGTGCTTTACCATTATGCAATGCTCCGGACTAATCTGACCAATATCTTATCACATCAACATGTGATGAATATTCGGTCTAGTACAAGTATATTGTTTCATGATATCACATATCTATAAGAAACAGATTTCATTCCATAAAGGTAGAAACTCTTTTCTTGAAATCTTACTTGCACAAAAACATGATTGTTATTGGGAGAATAACAATATCATTTTCCTTTTGTCTCTAAACCTTTTAGGACTAAGAAAACATGTTGTCAAAGTTTTTGTCCTTCATTGCAAAAATTGCTAGATCAAATCTAAGAGAAGAATAATATTCATACTTCATTCACAATGAAAGAATATTATCTTTGCATAGAGCCAGAAAAGTAATTATGCTCCCACTAACCAATTTGCACACAAAGGATACTTTCATTCTTAGATAAAAATCAAATAGTTTGATTATTTCATCAGAATAAAAGTTAGTCCAACTATAGATTCTGGGACCTGTGGGTTTTAGTGTACTATTTAGGTATAGTGAGAGTAGAGAGTTGATCTTTATCAATTCTCATAGTTAATGGTCTATTGGGCTTCCACTTCTAGAACAATTCTAGATTCAGTTTCTCTACTAGGAAACTTGTATTCCTGTTTATAAATATCTTTTTTATCCAGGAATAGAGACTAAATATCTCTAATGCGAATCCCAAGCTCATCTTCCATCAAATTATATCCAATATAATTCGATTTAACAACATCATCATACTATGGTTTGTTATGGGAATTATCTGAGACAAGATGTAATGAGAGTAAATTATGAAATTTCTATTAAGAGGTATTCTTCTCAATCATGGAAGACTTATCTAGCTGTTTCTTTATTTCAATGCGGAATTCCTTGAACTTTTCAAAGAATGTGAAATAAAGTTAGCTACCTCTTAATGGAAGATTCATATGGTTATGATCATCCAACTTTTGTCCTATTCCCAAATAGAAGTTTTATCTACTCAAATTTCTCCTTCTCCTTAACAAACATGCAACTATTGCACTTATGCAAGATCATACCAAGCATTAGGAGCTGGAGGTTCCAACAATTAAGTTGGCCTTGATGAGTATATAAGCTGTACAATTTTCCAAAGGTTTGTCCTGTATCCAATAACCAATTGCTTTACTATGAAGCACAGTCCTTATACTTTCATTTCTTCTCTGAAAAGAGCCCTTGTCCATACTACTAGAATATATTTCAAATGGAAAATCTTAGATTTCTTTCATTTGCATAAATGCTTAGGATTTAGAAAATCCAACTCTTTTGAACAACATTGCAAGTAGCATTGAACTCTTCAAAGGTTCTTAGCCATATGCAACATGTAGGATTTCAGACAATCTGATTTCCTATTTGTTCAACATAACCATATTAAAGGACTCCAGGAGTTTGTCGAGAATCATATCCTCTTATCCCATTAATTTATTTCAATTTATCTCAGCACCAAGAATTGGGATTTATGAATCCAATGATCTCTATCATATTCTTTGTGACTGGGTTTCCCTAGTCAACTTGGTGTCTACTTGTCCTTTTATATAATAAGCTACCTAGAAGCCCTATTGTATTCTGTAAGCATCTCAAATGAGATTTAACATTAGTAGTGAGAACTTGAGCAATTCTTTAGATAGTAAGCACAAACTTGAGATTCCTTTTCCATTCCAAACACTTTGAATTGGTCAAAAGATTCTTATTAAAGTCTTGGTAAGATGGTTATAGAATGACATGACAATAAAGCATACATCATAATATTTTACAAATAATAATATCATTAGATCAGGGCTTTCGATCTTTGATGATATTGCTCATCATTCAATCAAATTTCATAGACCCCTCAATCTATAAAATTAGGAAATATGTTACTTCATATTTCTGATGAGCATTGGGTGCCTTATAATACACATGCAATCTTCCATGCTAGGATAGTACTACACATGCATCACAAGGTGGATAGTAGCTATCCATCACTGAGCATCTCATGCATAACTCCTTATATAAATCAGTGATTTTCAATTTTCTTGTGACCTCCAAGGATAACATGACTGTCACCTGTCAGCCGTTATGGTCCTTGGTTAAGTGAAACCCATTATTCTCAGTTGTCATAAGATCAAGTTGGAATATGCCCCTATGCTAGTTGACACTCCCTATCAGGCCATACACATTCCTATCTACTATAGAAATAAAGCACTAGGAGTTTAATTTAGACTGAATTATGTCAGATTCCTGCCAGAAAGACAAGACTCAGGCTAATTAATTCCTAGTCTTATTGATAATGGAAGGTCATAGGGCAACATTATCCCGTAGGATAAATTAGCCCATTTAATTCACTGAATATTTTTCTTGAGGGAAAACAGAATATTATGAACAAATTATACATCTAATGCATATATCATAAGCATTCACAATATTTATCATTGTATCACATGTATAAAATAATATACAAAATCATCACATAATAATAAATCAAATTTCGTTTTAATTAGATCAAACTAATTCCAATGAACTCCCACTAGCCCCAGAAATCTTAATGGATCTAATCCAAGGGTACAAAGTTTATTTTTAATATCAGCGGGCTTTAAATGGTTCATTCATCCATATGATGGACCATTGGTCATACCAAGCACAATTGACTCAAAATAACAATTATAAAGTGTCCATGTGCATCACTAAAGCCCATAAGTCAAAATGGACTATATTACCCTTTAATTCTCTACGAATTATTTTGAGCACATTAGGGATCATCAATCCTAAGTCTAAAAGAAATTATGGGAGTCTTTAAACAACTCTCTAAGACCTCTAATAGGGTCTATAAGTGTCACTCAAGCACTTCCCATAATTGTGAATATTGTTAGCTTACATCTATGCCAATTAAGACACAATTATCTCATAATCATGTAAGTAGCATATTCCATGTAAAAATTTCAACATAGACTACATGCATCACATCCAAAAGGGCTATAATAATGTGTTTTATTTAAACACAAAATTTTTATTTTTCAACAAAACACATATTGTGGGGTTTGATCCAATTATCCAAAATTTGCACAAAAACGATAATCACATTATCACAAGGGTTATGGACTTTTCTAAGCAATTAAAAGCTATAACAAATCATCACATGAAATACATAATATAGCCGCATAATAGGTCTACATGATCATGCTATCTTAGAAATCCTACAAGTACTCTTGTAAAACGCCTTCCAAGATTTATTCTCCATGCGATCACCATCATCTTCCATCATCATTATGATTTCTCCATAGAGAAAAACCAGCAACTCCTAATACTAAGATTACATCATATTTAAAATAAGAAACCTTGAGAAACCACCCAAAATAGGGTGCTCAAGGGGAGTACAACCCATAAGAGGAAAGAGAAGAGAAAGAGAAGAAGGCATGATCATGGAACCCATCAACCATTCAACAAGAATATATATTAACAATTCATCAACTATGAATAATAATATGACATGACAAATTATTTAGAAAGTCCATAACCTCAACAAGGGTTTTGCTAACCTTAGGGAAACTCTTTCCCATATGGTTAAGGCCTCTATTAACATTTAATAGAAAAACCCTAGAGCAAAGAAAGCAAGCATGACTAGAATGAATTCTTAGGGCTTTTAGATCATCATTAAAAGAAAACAATTTTCCTTTAATGCTTGAGAAATCATTAAGAGAAATAATTTCTCTAAAATTTAATCTAACCCTAAAATTCATCCTCACATTCCTCAATTGATAAACAAATAGAAAACACCATATTAGATTCGGCTAGTCTAAGGATCTAATCCCTTCCATATTATTTTGATCTAATAATTATTAAAAACCAAAATAAAAATCAGCAAATTACTAATTTTTAATATCACTTTATATTGATTCCAAAAATAAATTCAAAATCAATAATAGGTGAATTCAAAATTTTCCATAATGGTCAACAGCTTTAGGGATTATTTGATTTAACAATTAAATAAAATAATACCCTAAACAATAGTATTAAATGTCTATAAAATAATTGATCTCTATCAATTAAAATTCACTTGAGATAGAACCCTGTATCTCAACCAATAGCATTTATGTAATTACTTGATTAACTATTAATCAAATAAAAACTTATAAATACTATATAGCCAGTCATTCTGAGCAAATGTAATTGATCCAAATCAACTACAATAATTATGGTATAATTCCCATAAACTTTTTAGGGAACCATAAAGGATATCATAATTAACATTTAATTAAATGATAGACCGTGGACTCGAAGCAGATAATTAAACAATTTAATTAAATCTCAGCCAATGCTCTCGAATCAAATAATTAAACTATTTAATTAATTGATAGCCCATTAAATGATTTAATAGCATCCCATGCTCTCAAATCAAATAATGGAATTTAGGAAAAATTTGAAAGCCTCTTGGATAATTAATTTAGAAAACTCCTTTTCCTGCTTTAGGTTTTTGACTCAAGTTTTGACCCTCAAAACGATTGATTCTGGAAAAACGTCATTCACAAAAGTTGTAGATCTTTTCAACGGCTTCGAAACGATGTACTGATGGACCTAAATCGGACTTACAGTCACAAAGTTATGCCCGAAATACCAAAATTGTATCGATTCTTCTAATCACATACAAATCCGAAAATCCATGAATCAATTTTAATCGAAATAAGCTTTAATCTCCAAGAACGCTTAAGCAAGGGTGTCAAACACCATGGTATTTATTAATTAACATTTAATAAATAAAATCTCATCTATATATGCTAGCCAAAATATCAATGGGTATCTAAGTGGTCTAAATCGAAGGGAAAACTTGCCCGAGGCTCACAAGAATAAATTAAACAATTTAATTTAATATTCTAAAAGGATCTCTAAATCCTTAAAGGCTATAATCAAGATTTAAATATCTCTAAATACATATCCCTTATGAAAAGATGTTTTGAAAAAATCCAAAACCAAAATTAGTATCACACTAATTTATAAGGGTTTGATTTCTCCCTCAATAACTAGAGGGATCCCTTAGCCCTAATAAATGATTATCCAATAATCAAGAATCTAGAAAATTGATTCATTAGGGTAACCAAAATTCATAAGGGAGGCATTCTTGATATAATTAAAATTTGATTATACCCTAAAATCAAAGAGAAGCATAGCCAAGGCTCTGATACCACTGAAAGTATGCCTCTTTTTAATTTTAGAAACACAGTTCTTGGGGGGTAAACATCGAATCCCAAGATCTGACTAAGATTCTAATTGATTTTATTCAATGAAGGTAGGAATAACATTCACCTTTGCGACTTTGAAATTGTTAAGTCAAATCCACGTTAGAATAGTACTTGCAAAACTTCACAAGTGTCAAGTCTCTTGTCGATTCACACGAACCTTTTTTTTTCCTTTAAAGCTTTCTCTAATGGAAGCTAATGGCCCTTCCAAATTTCCAGCTTTACGATCTTGAAATAAAGATCCAATCTTTATTATCAAGAACCTTTCTTGATGATCAAGATCCTTGATCTTCTTCTTCTTGATTATTCAAAAATTAGAACACATAAGAGAAGAAAGGGGAGAGGGGTGACCGCACACCTCAAAGAGAGAGGAGTGGGAGGGCGTGAGATTGAGGAGAGGAGAAAATAAAATTCTAGAAATTTTATTGTGCCCCAAGCCTTGGACGTCCACCTCTTTATATAGGAGAGCTTGGGTTGGTTGCAACTCAAGAGTCCACTTTCTAATCCAATAAGAATTCCTCAATTTGTTTCTAATTCTTGATTTCTCCTAATCCAATTAGGAATAATCATTAATAGAAACTAACCTTATCCATTAGTATCCAACTAATCTTATCCTTATCCTAATCCAATTAGGATTCCTTGATTAGTAAGAAACTAATAGAATCCTTGTCCAACAAGGAATATTTAATTAGTAACTAACTCTAACTAACTAACTAACCTTATCCAATAAGGAGAGTAGTTATTAGATACTAATTAAATAATAATAACAATTATTATTATTTAACACCTCCATGAAGTGGGCGTCCCACCCTAGGTGGTCCCCACTCCACACCCCCTAAGGGTTCTAAACCCCTATTGGTAACTTTAATTATTCTTTTAAAATAATCCCCAATGGGTCCTACCAATTTGGTTTTTTCACATCCAATGTGATTCCACCTTTTAGAGCTTCACTATACCATATAGTGATTACTTAGAAAAATTAATTAATTAAATTATAAATTAAATTAAATATTTTAAGAAGGTCCTTGTGTGTGGGATCTAAAGGGATCTCTTATTTCCGGTTGTGGGACCAAGTACTCAATCTTTTGGTTAAAGCATTGTTACTAGGAAACACCTTTCCTAAAACTCCATTAGGATCATAGAATGTTTTCTAAGTCGCTGGACTTCCACCAATCACAATTAATGTCCATTAACATAATGTGATTAACTCCAGAAATTAGAGAATTGCTTGTAAGTACCATCTCACAATATATTTACAAATAAATCCTTCCACATTCCGATATCACTTGTAAGCTTCTGGGATTGGAACAATTCTACTGTCTTAGTCCCTAACTTATGAATAGAACCCTTTCTCATGATTACCTTTTCATTGAATTGAACCTCCAAAACACTTTTAGAGAAACATTAGAAAAGAACTGATATATATATTTATTTATACTTTTCCATATTAAAAACATCAACTTCGATAAAAATCATTTTACCGAAAAGCACCAGTACTGGATTTAACAGTTCAGTTCAACAAGTATCACCTTGATATCATTATCTCTAGTTAAGGAGTTGTGGATTCCTTATTGAGTGTTTACACACTTCTCCAAACATTGTGTACATGACCCAACGTACCTGGAGTTAGTCCTGTGTATTGGACGTTGCCGATTGGCACATCAAAGCCATATAGACAGATGTCTGAGAAGATGTTAACCTCTCAGGTCTAAGGACAATTTGTGAAATGGATAACCCTAATACAATCTGACAGTGTATTCTATAGGGTATCCACTAGTGACCCCGTTCAGTATTATGTACTTACTACATATACTCACATGTTAGTCAAGAGTCACCACTCTCTGTGAATGAGATTCATCACACTATCTCATAGAACTACACATGTGCAAGCCATGATGAAGTATGGTGCCCAACCTGTACTCTAGAGGCTTCGAACAATATTAGGTTTACAAGGAACCGAAAAATCATATCTCCTCGCAACCTTTGCATGATTTTCCTACAATGTTACCTAAGGAACTTTATGTCATCATCATATGAGACAGTAATTAATATAAATACCCTTTATAGTTGGTTGTGTGAATATGATGATTGTCTAATCAACATAGAAAAGTCTCTTATTGGCTTTTGAGGACATATATGTCCAACAAATCGGTCGGTCGATCAAACAATGATAAAGTACTAGTCAAGATTGGTACTAAACCAGCTCAAGGTGGAGCCAGAAGGCCATAATGGCAAGATAAGCATGATCTACCAAAGAAGATCAACATTGAGAAAAGAATGAATAAAACATATTCATTCTCTGAAGATATTGTCGAAGATCTGTACGAAGACCTCGCTAATGAGCTCATCACTCTCCCCGAAAGCAGGAGACCTCAAGAGATTGAGATGAAAGATGATCCCAAATATTGCCCTTATCATCATATAATCAGTCACAAAATAGGTGACTACTTTGTGTTGAAGGACATCATTCAAAGACTTCTGGACAATAAAGAAATTGTCATTGGTTAGGATCTCCAATAGGGAGCTACATCCAATATGGTGATGACATCAGAACCATTTGAAAAAGATGAAGCATATTCAAATAGTAACCTTCTTGGGGACAAACCGTCAAATGAAGAAGATTGGACTCTCTTGGAGAGCAAGGGAGCCAAGAAAAAAAAGTAGTTGGCTCAAAATGTGAATGCTAAAAGCAAGCTCAGGCTATAAGGCAGGCTCAAGCCCGGAGAAAAGAAGGGAAGCACATAGCCAAGACTGAAAAGAAGAAGAAAAGGGAAAGGACAAGAAAAGCTAAGAAAAATGGCCCCATCCAAGATACTCTTTTGGAACAAAAGCCATTGATGATAGTCACCTTGATGGACTTCATTCCTCCAGGATTCTGCTCCGTCTGTGATTATGATAGCCTCCAGTCAATAGAATCGGGAGATTAATCCAATATCTTCTCTTGTTATGTCATTGATGCAGTCCCAAATGAAGACCCTTCATGGTTGAACATGCCAAGACAAGCGGCAGCCCGCAGTCCAGAAAGGTACCAGGCATTTCTGGATTGTCTAGATTAATTCAAAGATATCGAACTCCCGAAAAGGAGACCATCCACACCAGGATGGACCCCTACGGGGCCTTTAGATCTCTCTAAAAGATTCTCATCTGGAGGAGAACGAGAGGCGGATGATGAAAAAATGCAATCTGATTCCTCTCAAGAAAGGCTAAATATACCTGAGGCCCCAAATCAAAACCATCGTCAGATGCAACGATCGGTCCAAACCTCAACTTAGACTGAGAATCAAGATTCACCTGCTGCAATCGGTTTGAACAAGGACTCTCCAACAGAAGAAGCAATTCTAAACTTAAGGCCAGCTGATAGTTCACTGGCATCTGAACAAATTTTAGCCCAGCCTGAAAGTCTGACAGGGCAATGTGAAAGAAGAAGGTGATTGCCCTTTCAAAGCAAGAAGAGAAAACTGGACTTCAGTTCCGTGAACATGATTCAACTCTTGGAAGGAGAATCGTCTGAAATAATAGATCAAACGATTGTCAAAGTTTATCAACTCAATCTCCGGTCAGGTAGAAAGTTACAACTGAGGTTTGTGCCAGTCTAACATGAAAATCAGACTAAAGTCAATCGGCCCAAGCCCAAACAGCTCTCAGTAATAAGAGGGTTAAGTACGATATTCTAGCCCATCTGAAGAAAATTCCTTCTTTGTTAAGCATCTATGATGCTCTCAAGATGTCCCCTGAATTGAGAAGGTCTCTTATATATGCCCTCTTCAATCCCGAATACTTATCTGAAGAAGTTATAAGTCAGTCGTCGTAGCCTCCTAAAATAGGAACTTCTTACCTCTTCATAATCACTTTCGATGACGAAGACATGCGAGCTGAGACTCTCCAGCAAAATTAGCCATTGTTCATCTCAGGACTAGTTAATGAAACTAGTATCTCTAGAGTAATGATCGATGGAGGTTCGGTCGTCAATGTCCTCCCAAGAAGGATGCTGTCCAAGCTCAGCGTACAAATAGGCCAACTATATAAAAGTAACCTGATCATCCAAGGCTTCAACCAAAATGAGCAGAAACCCATGGGCATGATTAACCTTAAAACCAGGTTCGGGGATATCGTTGAAACCACAACGTTTCTGGTGATCAATGTTGATACATAATATAACGCCTTATTGGGGCGTCAATGGATGCATAACCATCTAGTTGTGTCATCCACTTATCACCAATACTTCAAATACCCTCATGGAATTAGGCAAGCAAGGATCGATGCTGATGATGATCCTTTCAACGAAGCGGAGGCATATTACGCAGATACACGTTTCTATGTCAAAAGTGTTCAAAGAAGCATTCAACATAAGCCCAAAGGGAAAAAAGTTGAAAGTGGCCCGAAGAGGCAGTTCCGAAAAGGGTATTCAAATATACCCCAAAGTCTTAAAGAAAAGAAGGACAACTGACCGTGACTTTGGTCAAATCTTCCCAAAAGTCTAAGAAGGACAAACTAGCAGATCCTTTCCAGATTCACGAGGTTGAACAAGTTGACTCTCTTCAAGCTCTGAAAAGTGATCATATAGTCCCTTTAAGGAAGAGGGACTATACAATGGTAGAAACCACCTCCAATCATATTTTTCCGGTCAAGAAAAGAGGACAGAAACTGATGCTATTCAATTCTCTAAGTGCATAAGATAGGATAAACTCTTCATGGACCGATGAAAAGAACAAAATCGCCAATCCTTACAGGAAGAAGATAAGATTTGATAAAAAGACTACCAAACTCCTCAAAGACCAAGGGTTCAATCCTGAAGAATGAGAGCAAGTCAAAGGAACTCTCTCACTAGTTTACAAAGCCATTCTCAAAATGGAGCAATATAAAGCCCTGGATACTGGTAACTATGTTGATACAGATACGCCAGTAATTGGGTACGATCCTCTAGTCTTTGTATTTTGAGGAAGTCATTACCAAACCGTAAATATGGTCATGGTCAAGAAGGAGTCCATGTCAGAAAAAGTCTCCATGAAATGGATTCCAGAAGAAGCGGAGTCCCTATAAGCATTCTCATGGGTTGAGGCAGCACATCAAGATATGATTGATGGCCTGGCTAAGGTTAGTCTCAGTGCATCGCAAAAATGACCAATAGTGAAAGTCATTCCTAGTGTCATTTTTCCATCCAGAGGAATATGGGAAAGCCCATCGTTTTTCATTCCACACAGCAAGCAGACAAAGCCACCCTTCGGAACAATAAAAGGGATAGAAGAATGAACCCTTATCAAAGAAAGCCTGTGTTTAATCCAGCAATCAAGAAAATGCTTGAGAAGCATGAATTTAATACTGAAGAAGAAAAGCAAGCTGAGCATGAAATCATGCCGACACTCAGGACTTTAGCTAGCTATAAGCAGGTCAGCTCCAACTTGGGAAAATCTGAGTTGGGAAATCCTGATCCTCCACCAAATGAAGATCTGGTCTGGGCTGTGAATCCTATTGCGGTAGATGAAGTCTCCTCTTCGGGAGAAGAAGTGATCATGAAAGAACCACCAGAAGAAACGGAAGTCTATCCGGCTCTTCCAGAATTTGAAGCATGACGTCAAGCAACAGTTGACGATCTTCTCGAAGTCAACCTCAGCTTAGAACAAGACCCAAGGCCAACCTTCATCAGTGCCTCTCTCTCTCAAATGGAAAAAGAGAAATATCTTTGTCTCCTAAAAGAGTATAAAGTTGTCTTTGCCTAGAACTACACAAAGATGTCTGGTTTAGATCCAATAATTGCAGTTCATCATCTCATAACTCGAGAAGATGTCAAGCCAATTAAGCAGGTGCAAAGACGAGCTCGCCCAAAACTAGTTACTTAAATTGAAGCTAAGGTAGATAAACTCTTTAAAACCGGGTTCATAAGAGAGGTTCAATACCCTACTTGGCTTGCCAACGTTGTTCCTGTAAAGAAGAAGAACGGAAAAATCCGGGTTTACATAGACTTCTGGGATTTGAATGAAGTATGTCCTAAGGACGACTTTCCTTTGCCCATTACAGAAATGATGGTCGATGCCACAACCGTCTTCGTAGCCCTATCCTTTATGGATGGATATTCCGGCTACAACCAAATCAAGATGGCTTCAGAAGATGAAGAACTGACAGCCTTCCGCACCCCTAAGGGAGTGTTCTACTATAAAGTCATGTCATTAGGCCTCAGGAATGCTAGAGTAACTTATCAAAGGGCCATGACTTTCATATTTGGAGATATTCTCAATGACAAAGTCGAGTGCTATGTCGATGACTTGGTTGTCAAAACAAGGCAACGAAATAATCATTTAGATGATCTTCAAGAAATCTTCGACAGATTGCGATAACATCAGATCAAAATGAACCCACTCAAATGAGCGTTTAGAGTTATGTCTAGGAAATTCTTAGGCTTTGTGGTAGCCACATAGGAATCGAGATTGACCCTACTAAGATAAAGGCCATTCGCGATATACCCTCTCTAAGAAATATTCACGAGTTGAAAGGACTTCAAGGTCGACTTGCTTATATTTGGAGATTCATCTCCAACTTGGCTGGAAGGTGTCAACCATTTTTCCAGTTAATGAAAAAGGGAATACCATTCCAGTGGGATCAGGCTTGTCAAGATGCCCTTGATAGCATCAAAACCTATCTCACCAACCCACCAGTCCTCATGGGTCCTATAAGAGGAAAGCCACTTATTCTCTATATCACAGCACTCGAAGGATCTCTCGGAGCTCTCCTTGCTCAACATAATGATCAAGGAAAGGAGAACGCCCTATATTATCTAAGCAGGACTCTGGTTGGAGCAGAATACAGATATACGCCATTTGAAAAAGTTTGTTTGGTCCTCATCTTTGCTTTGAAGAAATTAAGACATTATATGCTCGAGCATTCGGTGAAACTGATATCCAGAGCCGATCCTCTCAAATATATAATATCCCACCCTACTCTCTCTAGTAGAATGGCAAAATGGGTGGTACTCCTATCTGAGTTTGAAATCGAATTCGTGGCTCAAAAGGCAATAAAAGGGCAAGCTCTTGCTGACTTCCTTGCAGCACATCCTGTTCCCGCGGACTCGCCTTTGGTCACCGACCTCCCTGACGAAGAAGTTATGTAGGTACAGGTTAAACCAGGCTGAAAGATGTATTTTGATGGAGCTTTAAGAAGCCTTGATGGAATCAAACACATCAACCTGAAGGAAAACAAGTCAGGTGTTGGTATTGTCTTTGTCACACTAGACAATGCAAACCTACCCTATTCCTTCACTCTAACAGAAGGATGCTCAAATAATGAAGCTGAATATAAAGCCCTTATAGCAGGTCTTGAATTGGCTTTTGAGATCCCGGTGGATGAACTAACCATATATCGGGATTTAGAACTCGTCATCAAATAAGTCCGAGGTGAATATACCGTGTGAAGAGTCAGTATTTTTCCTTATTAGAAGAGAGTGGACTAGCTACTTGCTTAAATTCCAAGAAGCAGTCTCTTCCATGTCCGTAGAGGACTCAACAATCAAGCCGATGCTTTGGCTGGTCATGTAGCATCTCTAACTCTGCCAACAGATAGGGTACTGACCATTACAGTAGGAAAATAAGAACTCTCAAACCCCTTCCAGAGATAGATCTCTTGGAGACAGTTTGTGCTGTGATAATCAAAGAAAAAGATGAAGATTGACAACAGCCCTTCATCGATTATCTCCAATATGGTCGATTGACTGGATACTGTGCCAAACGCGTTGAAGTCTGTCGACGGGTCACAAAATTTGTGATGTTGGGAGAAACTTTATATAAAAGGTCCCTGGACGGTATCTTAATGAGATGCCTCTCAAAAAATGAAATAGATCAAGCCATGGAAGAAACTCATGCCAGGATCTATAGTGCTCACCATGCTAGGCCAAAGCTAGAAATACAGCTAAAAATATTAGGCTATTACTGGCCTCCGATGATCACTGATTGTCTCAACTATGCAAGAAAATGCAAAGTTTGTCAGCCCAATGCTGATTTCATACATCGGGCTCCCAAGCCTCTTCACATGACCACATGTTCATGGCCGTTCGTGGCATGGGGAATGGAAGTCATAGGACCATTTACCCCACCATCATCTGCTAGCCATCAATACACCCTAGCTGCGACGGACTACTTCTCAAAATGGGCTTAAGCCGTCGCTCTCAAAGAGGTCAAAAATGACTCAGTGGCAGACTTCATCCAGACCAACATCATATATTAGTTCAGGATTCCAGAAAGCATCATCAAGGATAATGGGCAACCTTTTTTAAGCGCCCCTATACACAAGTTGTATGCCAGATTTGCTATTCGAGAGAATTATCCCACCCGATACTATACAACTGTGAATGGTCTTGCTGAAGCCTTCAACAAGACTTTGTGTAAAATCGTCAAGAAAGTTGTGGATAAAAGCAAATGGGACTGATACGAATGCCTACCCGAAGCCCTCTGGGCATATAGAACTACTCATCAGACTCTGATATAGGCCACGCCGTATTCCCTGGTCTTCAGCGGTGAAGCAGTTCTCTGCATTGAAATTCAAATTTCCTCCCTATGGGTGGCAATTCAGCAGTCTATCACAAAAGAAAACTCAACTAAAGTTCATCTTACAGAGCTCGAAACTCTTGATGAACGACGTCTCCAAGCCCAACAGAGTTTAGAGATGTATAGATAAAGGCTAACTAACGCCTTCAACAAAATAATGAGACTAAGGTCTTTCAAAATAGGAGAATTGGACTTAATGTTCAGAACTCCAATCATCGTCACTCGTCGAACCAAGGGGAAGCTCGAACCAAAATGGGAAGGGCTATACGTCGTCGAGAAGGTATATTCTAACGGAGTGTACTTGCTGACCTCAATGGATGGAGAACGAATTATCCCTCCAACCAATGCAAGATTCCTCAAGCGATTAGGAATCGAAAATGTATATTCTAACAAGTTTTGGCCGTCGAGAAGGTATAATTCTAACGGAGTGTACCTCCTAGGAATCGAAACACTCGTTAGACCAAAACTTTAAAAAGCGGTCTGGGCAAAATTTAGAGCACAAAATGACTCACTCAGTTGAAAACCCTAAGGGGCGGCTTAGACAAAAAAAATTGAGTCAAAATAAAATACCCGCCAGACTAAAACTTCAAGGAGAGGGTCTAGGAAAAAATTAGGACAACAAATAGCTCACTAGACTAACACTCCAAGAGTCAGTCTAGGAAAAAATTAGAGCAATTTGACAGGCTCCTGAATACGAGCTAAAAAGGTTCACAACGTTTCAAAAGTCTCTAGAATACCAGACCAAAGTCCAAACCCTCCCAAGCATGAACAGAAACTGCCTATTTGCTATCAAATTGCAAATTGAAGCTTCAAAAGCCCCCTAAATACAAGGCCAAAGTTAAAACCCTCCTAGGTATGAACGAAAACTACCTATTCGTTATCAAATTGTGAATCAAAGCTTCAAAAGCCCCCCAAATACAAGGCCGAAGTCAAACCCTCCTAGGTATGAACAGAAACTGCCTATTCGTTATCAAACTGCGAATCAAAGCTTCAAAAGCCCCCCAAATACAAGGCCGAAGTCAAACCCTCCCAGGCATGAACAAAAACTGCCAATTCAGTATCAAATTGCGAATCAAAGTTTCAAAAGGTCCCCAAAATACAAGGCCAAAGTCTAAACCTTCCTAGGTATGAATGGAAACTACCTATCGCTCTCAAAATGCGAATCCAAACGCCCCTTCTGAACTACGTTTGACTTGATCCTATCATGGGTACATAGGCAGCCTGAGAAAATTAACTTGGGTTCAGTCAGTTCTTCTAAAAGAACACCATCCCCCTGGGATACAAAATCATTGTTGTTGCCCCTCAATATGGGTAAAACAAAGAAAACTGCTACTTGATGCATGAAGAAGAAACCACAATTCTAAGGAATGACTTCTCATTAGCAGAAGCAGATCTGCCGGTTGTAATGGACGGTCAACGGAGTATCTCCCCCGACCAATGTAAGATTCTAAAGCCTACTAGACCAAAATATCAAAAGATGGTCTAGGCAAAAATTATGGCATCAAAATACCCACTAAGTTGAAAATCTGAAAGATGGCTTAGGCAAAAGTTAGGGTAAAATGGCTCGTTAAGTTGAAAATCTGAAAGGACGACTTAGATAAAAAATGAGTAAAAAAAAAATGCCTGCTAGACCAAAACTTCAAGAAGAAGGTCTAAGCAAAAATTAGGGCAACAAAAAGCTCACTAAACTAGCACTCCAAGAGTCAGTTTAGGTAAAATTAGAGCAATTTGACAGACTCCTAAATACGAGCTAAAAAGATTCATCATTTCTCAAAGGCTTGTCCCTAAATCACAAGTCTAAACCTTCCTAGGTATGAATAGAAACTACCTACTTGTTTTCAAATTACAAGTCTAAACCTTCCTAGGTATGAATAAAAACTACCTACTTTTTTCTCAAATTACAAGTCCAAACCTTCCTAGATATGAACGGAAACTATCTATTCATAAATTACGAGTTTAAAATTGCCCCATTTGGAACTACATTTGGCTTGATCCTATCATGGGTACGTGGGCAATCTAAAATGGGTTCAGCCCGTTCTTTTGAAAGAACACTAATTCCTCAAGATATAAAGGGGAAATCATCAACAAAAAAGGAGTACAAGAAAAAAAATAAAATAAAGTCTTTTATTCATGGATAACGAAATGAGGGAACTCCACATAAATTGGAGAACTCACTCGAGATAAACAAGCAGTATCTTGAGAATATGTTGTCAGCTCCAACAAGCTCTTGGGTATGACAAATACGGCCTTGAATATAAGGTCTGAGGTCCGGAGGCCATATTGATGGATGCTATTCAGAATAGAATTCCTCTCATGCCCGACTCCTTCACCATCATCTTTGGTGTTGATCCATCTTCAGGGGAGGATTCTAGCTCATCAATAGTAGCAAAGGTGACGTCTGGAAGCAGAGCCAGGAATTATCTCTCAGTGTTGTCAGTTGCGGCAAGTTGCAAAGCTGAATAATCAATACCTTGAAAAGCAGGCCCGCCCCTCGACATCAGTGAGGTGGTTGTTCAGCAGCATCAAGTAACCTAGGCTAGCTTCATCAAGATCGATGGATTAAATACAACGTATTCCCTTCAGCACGGGCTCAAGCTCACCGTCAAGAACATCTGAACTTTTAACAGGTTCCAAGATATCAAGTTTGTCCTTATGTTATCTAATGATAAGGTTGTAAGGAAATATAAAAGCATTGCTCGCAGCCATCTGCTTCACAAAGTCACGTAGCTTGACAACTTCAGTCTTATCAATGATAAGATCCTTTGTAGTCTTCAAATAATGAATGAAGAGAAACCCGACTTAATTGATCTTCGACTGGTCAGAGACATTTGATCTCAAAGCATGCTATGATGAAGGGTTCATTCTGCATAAGAAAGAAAGCATGAAGTCAGTAGAGGTACATATATATATATATATATATCATTTACTGATAAAAAAACTATCATCACATTTCATGGATAAACCTTTTGAACTTAACCAAAATTGGAAAATTCCAAGTCTGTGGACAAACTATTGGACTTAACAAAAAATTAGAAAAGTCCAAAGCTCGCGGACAAACTTTTGGACGTAACAAAAATTTGGAAAAGTCCAAGTCTGCGGATAAAATGTCCGTGGGCAATAATCAATGCCCGCAGGTATTGCACCCACAGACATTAAATTAAAATCCATGGACAAAAGTCCATGGATGAGATCAGTCCATAGAAAAGTCTGCGGACAGAAGGTTGTCTTTTAGATGACCCTTCAGGTTTTCCTCATCGGAAAACCTTAAAAACTCCAATCAATGTCACCGGGAAAACTGATCAGAATGTCCATAGAGACATTTTGAAGCTTTGGATGAGGAAAGTCCCCATCCCTTTCCTCTGAAAAGCCAAGAAACCCAACAAAGGGTTTCTTCTTTGAAAAACGGGATCGAACATACCTTTAAAAAAAGGGATGATCGAATTAGAGAAGTAGGAGAGTTCTTCTTTGAAAAGTGAAAGAAACTCTGGAAGAAAATAACCAGAGTTCTACAGAAGAAGAAGGCGAAATGCCTTCTCCAAAGTGTAACACCCCAAAATACCCCCTAGGAGTTAGGATACTTTGGCGACGTGACCTAACCTTAAATCAACCTGCAAGAGTATACAAAACATGCAAAATAGAGAACTAGAAATTTCTTTAAATACTTAACTATATTCCAAATGCATTTGATTACAATAATTAAATAGGATTTACAACATGAACATGAACTCCTCCACTTGAGTCCCAACTCAAGTGAGACAACATCCCCAAACACAAGAACCTAAATACATGTCTCTCTCGCTAACTCATCCCAACCATTGACCATATGCCAAGCCTCCTAATATCTAGGTAACCATCTGAAGGATCTCCTGCTCACACCGAGCTACCTCGATCCAAGGGACAAGAGTCCACAAATCGCATACTGTACCTGCCGACATAAAAAGTACGGCTGAGCATGGAATACTCAGCGAGTACAAGCTACTAGCTAACAATAGTAATAACATTAATATGTCTTACATGATACAGTTCATCAAAGGTACATAATCAGAGTGCGGAAGCTAAAAGGAATAATAATGTAAAGTAAATCATGAACAACATATTTTAACTCATGCATTGTAAACTTGTATTCAAAAGTCATGACTTGTTCTTGATAATACTTCTTGTGATTTTCCGAAACTCGTTTGCCGTATTTACAACTTATTCTCGTCTTATTCTTGTATCGTGGGAATCACACATGCTTTGTTTCGTTCTTGTTTAGCTAGTACCTGAACTATGAAATGGACGGACATACTAGGTTCTTGTTATTCTTGCGTGTCATGTTTAACTAGTACCCGAATTATGACTTGGACGGTCATACTAGCTCTTGCTTTCCTTTGCTAATGCCCGGACTATAATGGAACAGAACACATTAGCATCATGCTTACTAATGCCCGGACTATGATTGAACGGAACACATTAGTATCCTTATCTTGACTTGACTAGTGCCCGGACTATAGTTGAACGGAACACACTAGTTATCCTTGTTGACTAATGCCCGGACTATAATTGAACGGAACACATTAGTATCTTTCCTGGCTAATGCCCGGACTATAATGGAACGGAACACATTAGCAACTTGCTTACTAATGCCCGGACTATGATTGAACGGAACACATTAGTAACTTCACTTGTTTCACTTGCTTAGCTAATGCCCGGACTATGATGGAACGGAACACATTAGCATCTTCATTTCCTTGATTATCGTGTTTTCTTGTGAGCCAGGTATGACATATCCTAGGGATATGCCCTACCCTTGACATTCATGTTAATTTAACTTGTGAGCCAGAGGCTAGCACCCGCACATCCCTGGGCTACCAACCTCCTTGTCATATGCTTATTTCTTGTTATTTCATATGCTTATATTCAAAAAGTTTGGTTCATGCATGCGTGATGATCGTATTATCATAGATGAATCAAGGGACACATATTGCATTTCAATTCTCTTTTTCATAATCATGTTAACATGAAACAATAAAGCATAATATGGAATTTCTTGTAATTGCATAGGCATGGGGAATTTAATGAAAACATATAGAGCATTTGTTTAAAAATCACCCTTTTAAGGAAAACTACACAAGTTATATTTCCCAATTCCTTCGTTTTATTCTTGGCATTCTCATTCATGCATTTTGTCAAACACCTAATGAGTAACACATTCAAACCACATTATTTCAAGTTCTTAAATGTTCATATGTTTCATCATACACAAGGCGTGCGTTCATTATTCGCACAATACCCATCCACCATTTTCCATCACACACATCACACAATACGGCATCCAATCGCCTCCATGTCCAACAATCCACATCCCATTCACCAAATAATTATCTTGTTTATAATTAGGGAAAATAATGCATTTCCAGGAAAGGAAAGAACACAAGATCCAAAAATCATCATTTTCAAGAAAGGAATCTAGGTTATTGCTAAAGAAGTTAGTAGGGTGTACTAACCTTGAAGAAGAGAAGAAAACCCTTGAAAAATGCTGTGGAGAATGCTGCCCTAGCTTGGAATGGGACTCCACACGTGCTTGAGGTTGGATTTGAGAGATCCAAGCTTTTGAGATGGTCATGGGTTCCAAAACCCCTTGATTTTCTCAAGTTGATGCCCTAGGGTGAAAAGCCCTTCTCTCCTCTCTCACTCCCTCTCAAAATATGGCTAAGGGTGTTTATGAACACCCTTGGCTCGAGCCAACCCTTAAAAATAAGGGTGGAGTGGCCAAAAGACCAAAAAACGCCTAAAACAATTTCTGAAAATCGCATAGGACCGATAGATGACCGATCTACCGGTAGTGGACCGATCGATCGGTGCTTATGACCGATCTATCGGTAGTGGACCGATCTCTTGGTCTTGACTGGTGCTGCAAAATGCACTTCAGTATTTTGTCCATAACTTTTGACTTGGTGCTCTGATTTTGACGATTCAAATTGCGTTGGATTTATCTTTCGAAGAAGAACAACTTTCATATTTTGAAAAAATTCTAATTATTTTTATTTATAGACAAAAATGCCCCTAAAGCTGACTGGTCTGCAATGGGTTGCGACAGCACAAATTTGCAGCCGACCCGATTTTGGAAATCCCACTTTTGACTCAACCCCGACTCAAAATCAGGGAAAGTGATCAACATGAACCTTGAAGAGGGTTCTAATGGCTTTCCAAAAATTCAATAATCACTCGATTCCGAGCAACGATGACTAAACTAGAGCCCTTTAAAGTTGAGGCAAATGCTGAGACATACCTTTTCACCACCTAGAACACCTCGAGTGTTTTCACACTCTTTTCCCTTGTGTCCAATACCCTACTCACACCTAATAAAACCTTCTCCATAGGTTTTTAACCCACCTCAATGATAATTAAATTCACACCGACATGTGTGAGAGGCTCCGGCCTCTTTATGCCTCAGCACTAGCACTATTCACCAACAACCCATTTAAACAGTTAGGATATTTTATACCCTTGATTTTTCCCACTTAGAGTATCTTTACACTCTTTTTAAGACTCAAACCATGTACCTAAAACCCTCACTTGACTAATCATAATATCAAGAACACAATGGGAGACCTTAGGCCTTTACACACACACCATGTAAGGGCACTATTCACATGAACAGTGAACTCAACTTCTGAGGCTCTACACAAAGGCTAAGGGTCCTTTATATAGAGGACCCCTTGTTGGATCCATGCCATCCATTTATTTAAAATGGAATGTCCAGAAGGTTGGAATTTCTCCAGCCACTCTTACGTAGGCTGTTAGAGTTCCTCATTTTGATGACTCCTTGAAACCAGGAGGATTTCTTTAAACCCAGTACTATGTAGTGGGGTGTCTGCTAAGGTACATCCCGTGGAGTAGGGAGACAACAAGTCTCCCCATGCTCACTGCCATATGGCAGGATCTGAATGGTTGGACCATTCTCAGCCGTTTAGATCTTGAGGGGCATTTGTGGGTAGTGAAATCTCACCGCCCGTAAGGTGGGTACATGGTGCACCTGCCTACACAGGATCACCACCCATTGGATGGGCGGTTAGGCTTCACGCATGCCAAAAGCACGCGTGCCAGCTGACCAAGGGCTGGCTTACCGCCAGCCCACTTAGCATTAAATGCTAAGCAGCAGGGCATTAATGCCCCGTGGATACCTTTTGTGTCAGTCCTTAGGGGACTGACTCGTGGATGGGGTTTGCCCTTGCGGACAAACCTATATTTAAGCTTACGGATAGACTCTATGAATCCATCCGTGGGCCAGTCAATGACTAGCCTAGTTCGTGACCATAAAAGGTCATAAACCTGACCTAGAAAAAGGGTTCAACCTATGGTCCTACCCTGTATTGGTCCGTGGGCTGATTAAGGTCAGACCCTGGGCCACGGCCAAATATACTTGGACCTGACTTAAACCGTGGGTGAGGCTATGGGTCTCACCTCTTTCATTTGCGAACTAACCAAAGTTAGTCCTTTCCCAGATGACAGCCATTATTTGACCACCATGTGGCAGAGAATCCTTAATTAAAAGGACTCTCTGCCATCTTTGGGGGGATCCCAAGATAGAGATCCCCTCTCTTTCTCTAGTAAGAGAGTGCCATATGGCACCCTATTTGAAAGGGGAAGTTATTTCTTCCCTTTTCTGGAAAGATAAACATTTTCCCCTTTTTGGGGGGAAAGTTGAATCCTCTCAGGTTCCCTACAAAAGAAAACCAATGTGGAGTCCTTCAAAAAGGACTCCCATTCATGTGGTGTCCCTAAGATAAGAGAAACCAGTTGTCTCAGACAGATGACTCTCTAAGGAGAGTTGACCTCTTTTGATTTCCTAAAAAAGAGGAAGTCAAAGGGGGGTCGAAAGAGGACTCTCCAAAAGATATAAAAGATGGAGCTTCTCATAAGAAGCTCCCAACAACAACAAGAAGAAGAAGGCAAAATTATTTATGTACGTGGTAAAGAAGGAAGATGAAAAAGCTTTCTTTTTGCAAGAACACAGTGACCAACGAGGAAGAAGGAGGATCTCCCCCATATGGAGAAAACCAAGTGAATCCTCAATAAGGCCACCTCTCTTTCTGTTCTTTCTTTTAAATGCTAAAACCTCTATGAGGTATCTTGTAACGCCTACATGGGATCTGGGCAACCCCATTGAATAAATACAAATACTTTATTAAATATCTGTTCTTCTTTTAATCTTTCTTCTCAATCAGAGGTTCTTCCCTAAGTAGAGAAGGTAATTAATAGCCTGAGTTTACTCAGATTGGAAGGATAGTCTCCCACAATAAGTAATAAACTCCATAGAACAATGGAGGAAATTTGAAAGCAAAAAAATAATTTTGCGCTTACGCCTAGGGTTTGACTAGGGTATGACCTAGAGTTAAACTAGGGTTAGACCTAGGGTTTGACCTAGAGTTAGACTAGGGTTGACCTAGGGTTAGGCTAGGGTTAGACCTAGGGTTTAACCATGGTTTCAAAAAATAGGGTGTAAAAATTGAGTGCTTACAGCTGCCCCTCTTTGTCGGTGAGTGCCGAATTGTCAATTGAACGACAAACACTGGAATTATCCTATTTTTACACCAGATAGATGTTTGAGAAAGCATGATGAATGCATGGAATGGATGATGCAACTTGGATGTAAAAATGATGTCTTCAGGTTTGGCCAGAGGGCATTTGCTGGGGATATGAGCAAACTAGGGAAGGAAAAAGTGGTTAGGGCCACTCATGCTAGGGATTAATGGATGTTTATAAAAGATGGCATGTCCCGGAGGCACTAACTGAAAGAGGCACCGCCCCAGAGGTGACAACCAAATTGGTTGCAATGGCGTTACCAGGAGGTGCTTAGCCAAAATGAATGAAGGACACGTGGGGTGTCAGAAAGAGGACATACAGGACATGTCGCGGTATGATGAGTTAGTCAAAGGACACACAGGATGTCGAGGATACACAGGGGTGTCAAAGAGAGAATTGCAGGAGGCAGCGCCGTGGTATGACAAGTTTGTAAAGGGGCACACAGGATGTCGAGGACACATGGGGGTGTCACAAGTGGGACCTATAGGATGTAATGTCGTTGTATGACGAGTTTGTCAAGAGGCACACAGGATATCAAAGACACAAGGGGGTGTAAAAAAAAGGAGACATGCAGGTGGTAATACCGTGGTATGACGATTTTGTCAAGGGGCACACAAGATGTCAAGGACACATGGGGTGTCACAAGGGGGACATGCAGAAGGTAATGTCGCGGTATAACGAGTTTATCAAGGGGCACACAGGATGTCGAGGACACATGGAGGTGTTATAAAGGAGGAGTCGGTATGTTGACAAGGTGTGTTATGTCAATGTTCACCTAGGAAGTCAAGGACACACTGGGGTGTCGAAAGGGGGACATGCGAGGTACCGACATGTTGACAAGGTGTGTTATGTCAATGTTCACCTTGGATGTCAGAGACACATGGGGGTATCTAAAGGGGGACATGCGATGAGTCGGCATGTTGACAAGGTGTGTTATATCAATGGTACACTTGGGATGTCGGAGACACACAGGGGTGCTTAAAGGGAGACATGCGAGGTGTTGGTATGCTGATAAGGTGTGTTATGTCAATGGTATACCTGGGATGTCGAAGACACACGGGGGTGTCTAAAGGGTTGTGGCATGCCCAGAGGCACTAGCCAGATTGAAATTGAATCGGCATGTCCCGGAGGCACTAGCTAGGTTGAAATTAAAATACAGAATACAGCTGGGGTGCAACTGAAATGCAGTTGTAATGTGTGCAACTTGATTAAGTGCATGCGATTAAAGTGCAATGTGTTGTACAACTTGAATACCGTGGATGGGGCATACGATTAAAGTGCTGTGTGTGCAACTAGAGTGCATTGTGTGTGACTCGATTGAGTGCTGATTGGCAGTGTATGCAGCTAGTGTGCACCTTGACAGGATTTGTGTAGCTATGTGCTAGGTATGTACTGATTGGGTAAGATAGCAAGCATGTATGGTATGTGTGGCTTAACATATGCTGAAAAATTGGTGATTGGGCTAGTCCTAATTGACTTGATGGTATGTCGACTGATAGAGGGCTGAGTATATGACTCGTTCTTAGAGCTGAATTGTTTGCTAAAGGTTTCGGAGGCGCTTGAACTTACTCTTGCTTTTTTGCTAGACTTGTATTGTGTCCTGGGTAGTTGCTGAATTCTGGTTTATCTGGCCAAATTGATGGACGGACAGACATCATGATGATAAAACTGAAGGTCACCTTAGGATTCGAAAGTGATTGATTTTATGAGTATCAAGATTCTGGTAGTGACTAAAAGAATGACTCAGGATTGATAGAACTGGAGGGTACCTCAGGATGTGAGTGCCAAGACTCTGGTAATGGTTGAAAGTTGACTTAGGATTGATGGAATTGAAGGACAACTTGGGATTGATGTGTATGAGGATTCTGGTAGTTGTCAAAAGATGACTTAATATGTGAAGAAGAATGCTTCATTTACCTATGTGATTTAACAGGGAGATCACTCTCGTAGGGTGAATAGAGTTTGTCCTCAGGGGTAGAGTATGACACTAAGCAGATTTGTCCTGTTGTGACATTGATAAAGTTGGGCTTTGATCCTTGCGGTGTGCGGAGTCGGGCTTTGCTTGGAGCCAAGGACTTGAGGTCGCTTTGCCAATAAGATTCTGCTCTGCCTTGATCTGAAGGTACTCCTGTCAAGTGTTTTCAACTTATCCCTTTTTTGCCCTTGGAATAACCAAGTCTGGGTTCGCATAATTTTTGCGTAATGAGGCCATTTTTGGTTTTCACTCATGCCTGCGAAGTTGATGAGTTTTCCTCCCTTTTTTACCTCTAGCCACAAGACCAAGTTTGGGGTTCGCATAATTTTTGTGCAATGAGGCCATTTCTAGTTTTCACTTATGCCTACGAAGTTGATGGATTTTCCTCCCTTTTTTGCCCTTGGCCACATGACTAGGTTTGGGGTTCACATAGTTTTTGCGCACTAGTACTATTTCTCATTTTCACTGGGCCCGCATTGGATTGGGGGATCTGGATTCTTCTCCCGTCATTGCCCTGGATGTTAGTGTTTCACCTTCGGATGCTTGTCGCATTGGGTTCTATTCCTGTCATTGCCTTAGATAACGGTATTGTGCTTTCGAATGCTTGTTTGATACACTGCTTGCACTCCTAGTCTCGAAGGGAACTAGGAGGACTTATGATAGGACGAAATGTAGGCTGGGGGGACCGAAGTTTGGGACACCCTGGGGTTTGCTTTATTTTGAGTGCCTCTTGAACTTGCGCTTTATTTTTTCCACCAGCCTTTTCTTTTGACTTATCCCTGCCTTTTGATTTGGCCCTGCTTTTGATTTGGGCCTTGCTCTTTGTATGTATTTGGCCTTACCCCCCCTTTTTATTGGGTCTTTGCTCTTGACAAGGCTAATTTTTGCTCACTTGAGATGTTCAGTCTTTACTCTTGATGAGGCTGACTATATTCACTCAACTGATTGAGCAATTTAACCGCACCTGACCTTCAGGTTGCCTACATACCCTTTGCAAAATCAGGTTATAACGTAGTTCAAGCTGGTGCCATAGATGGCGAGGGAGGGTGTCCCATTGAAAATGGTTTTTGAAAGACGAGGCTATTCGGCTCAAAGGGCTAACTAGTGAATTTCACTTTGATTTGATTGGGGGTTGAGATTATTTTGGGGGAAATAAGGTTCTAAGGATAGCCTTTTGTCCTTTCCCGAAGTGGCTGAGAGTGCAAGCATTTATCAGACAAGACCCTATATGCAATTCTTTGATTTTTTTCACTAGCTCGGGGGTCTGGCGAACCGATCGAGATTGCCCCTGATTGATTCTTCTGTGGAGGGTGAGACATTTGCCCCTGACTTGTAGATCTGTGCATCTTGCCTACTCCTGGTCTGAGTTTGCCATAGCTGACTGGTCTTGCCCCCTGTATGGGAAAAAGATTCTTTGGTGATTGCTCTGTTGTACATAGGATTTCTCCAATCTGAATCTGGAGTGGATAAGATGCCCAATGCTCGTGTACCAATGAGGGCGATGTGGTGACGGTGCTTTAGTCTGCACTGTGGGTACTTTCGAATCTCATAATTCTCAAGGGAGCTTTGCCCTTCGGTGTCCGTATTTCAGAATTTAATTGAATATGGAGATTATACCAACTAACTGGAAATGGGCTTGCCCCTTGCTCTTGATTGTCCTCTGCCCTTGGTGTGGTGAGGTTTTGACCTTTGCATGCATAGGGTTGCCACCCAGCTCTGTACAGGATGAGGTTTCTAGATGAGAATTCTTCTCTTTGTCATATTCTGCCCCCGAGGGTTGTGGGTCTAATTATTTGTTTAAGTGACCTCTTGTTAAAGCAAATAAACTTAATCAACATTCAGCTATGCTAAGCAAGCAAAATAAGGGAGATGAGAGTCTTGAGGGAAAGAGTGATTTTATTGAACTAAAAGAGTTGGACTCTGGACTGGACTCGTACAGGGGCCATTTCGGCCAACTCTTACAAAAAAGTAAACCTAACTAAGACTGACTTAGACTTGGTTTGGTTCTGATAAACTAAATTCAACATCTTGCTTTTTGGTCTCGTCATCCTGATTGACTGGTGGAGACATTGCTCTGGGTGACACAAAGGCGGCTTGTTGATGGGGTAAGGCGGGGATGGGGTTTGTAGGGTTATCAGTTATCAGGCCCGTAGTTGAGTTTGCCTTCATCGATTATGTAGCACCCCGGACTTTTTCATCTTTAATGAATGGCACTCTCGTAGCCAATTGGCCATTTTCGTAGTGTAATTAATAAATAAGGGAGAAATCGGAAATTCTGAAACGTCAGAAATGTGCGTTTTCGAGAGAGGAACCCAACGCAAGTTGAATCGTCGAAATCCGACGAGCGAGTCAAAAGATATGGCTAAAACAGTCGGGACCAGCAGAGCACCGATCGCTCGGTCCAGTCAGCGATCGATCGGTCCATAACCGATCGATCGGTAGCTATTGCACGGTCAGAAATTTTGTATTGGGAATTTTTCCAGAGAGTGAGTTTTTGACCGGTCGATCGGTCATAAACACTGATCGCTCGGTAGGCAACCGATCGATTGGTCATAACCACCGATCGCTCGGTATTCGTGTTTTTCAGAATTTTCATTAAGGGCTTTTTCATCTTTTGGGGGTTAAACCCTTTCTCCTTAAGGCTTGCCCGAGTCTTAGGGCATCATTCACTATACTTAGAGAGATTTGGGGAGATAAGAGAGAAGAGAAAAGGGTTTCCTAAACCTAGGTTGCTTTTGGAGAAGAAATCAAAGGGGTGAAGACCCTAGATCGTCCCCAAGCACGTTTTCTTCAAGATTTCAACTCAAGCTCGGGTGGGGTGCATTCTCAAAGCTAGGGCAGCAACCCAAACACGTTTTTGAAAGGGATTTCTTCCCCAACTCAAGCTTCTTTCAAGCAAAGGCTTCATCTTTCAAGTTGGAGCTTCAATCAAGGTCCCTAGCAAGGATCAAGCCTTGATTCAAGGTTAGTACACCCTACTAACTTCCCCTAACAATAACCTAGTTTTTCTATGAACTATATGACTTTGCTACTATGTATTTCTCCCTTATGAAATGTATCATATTCACTAAATATAAACAAGGTGAGGAAAATGGTGTGGATGCATGGATGAGAGGTTGATTGAGGCGATGGGATGCCGAATGTATGGTGTATGAATGTGTGGTGTGGAGAATAGAAAATGGAGGATGGGCATTTTACCAATAATGAACATACCTTGATTTTTGGATGGAAAATAGGCACTAAAAAGAAGAAGATGAACCATTAAGGAACCTTGCATGTTATGTGTTTGACAAAATGCCTAAACTAGGAATAAATGACATAAATGAAGAAAATGAAAGTAGGCCTTATGCATGTGTTCTTATGAATGATGAACTATTCAAATGCCACGTAGATTACTCAAATTTCTATATGGTTATACTGTGGATTGAATTGCTATACACTACTCTTCATGTCATATTGTCATCATGATATTACAAGTGCTACACACACCACACATGCATGCATGAAACCGGGTTTTCCACGATTGTATTTGTATATGATGAATCAAGAACATGACAAGGAGGTTGGTAGCCCAAGGAAGGGTGCTAGCCTCTGGCTCGCAAGAGAAATGGAACAAGAACATGACAAGGAGGTTGGTAGCCCAAGGAAGGGTGCTAGCCTCTGGCTCACAAGAGAAATGGAACAAGAACATGAAGGGTGCTAGCCTCTGGCTCGCAAGAGAAATGGAACAAGAACATGACAAGGAGGTTGGTGGCCCAAGGAAAGGTGCTAGCCTCTGGCTCACAAGTATACAAGTCAAGAACAAATCAAGACATGAAATACAAGACAAGACACGATACACATACATGATTTGACCGAGACAGGAAAAAGGTTTCCGAGACATGAGTTTTACCGAGGTTTTTGCATTCATACACGCATGTCAAGATATGGCTATGTATCTTATGCTTTCACTATTGCTTTAAATTAATATCTTGTATTGCTCACTGTTGTTATGCGTTCGTTATTGTTATGGTTAGCTAGTAGTTTGTACTCGCTGAGTATTCCATGCTCAGCCGTACTTTTATGTCGGCAGGTACTGTGGATGTCCTCGACCCCGAGCCTTGGGTCGAGGAGGAGTATGTAGAGGGGAGGGAGCCACCTATCCCATGGTAGTCTCAGGAGGATGGGGACGTGGAGGTGTGGCCATACCTCGACCACTATTGAGAGGAGAGGGTTAGAGAGTTCCTTTTGTATTTTGATGGGTGGGCATGTCCACCTTTACTTTGATTGTATTTGGTATATGTTAACTTGGAATACTATTTGGAGTTATAGAAGAAAAGAAAAAGTTGGCTTATGCTTCCGCACTTATGTTTAGTTTCCGCGCTCTGATTATCATTGTATTATATTATGTTTAGCCTCTTGCATTACAGGATGGTTTGGCAGGTACACGTAGTCACCTCTAAAGTATCCCTTAACTCCTAGGGGGTATTTTGGGGCGTGACAGATTAGGTCTTGGACTGCATTTTTTAGAGTGATGCAGCGATCAATGGAATGTCTAGGGCCTTGATGAAAAGCACAATGTTCATGCTCCTGGTAATTATGGTTTCTTTTGTTTAAGGGTAGTAATGGGGTAGGGCTACAGAGTGTGACCAATCGCCTTTTACTGAGAAGCGGTAAGAGTTGGCTTAGTGGTGAGGGCAAAGGGGTGAAATATCTGGGTGGTGCCCGCTCTTTTTGAGGCCTGGGGAGCAGTCGAGAAGACGGTTTCTGTGGTTGTACCTCTGGGTTAGATGTGTTTGTCTGAAAGGTAGGGGAATGAATCTGGGTTTGCCCTTGTGCCACTAGGAGTTTATTGAGAGCGGCAGAGAAACATCATTGAGGAAAGACTTGATTTCCTTGATGTCCTGTCCATGACCGAAAAGGGTTCTCATGATGATTTCTTGGCTGCTTGATGCTTCTTCGTGCTCTATTGCTTGGGTCCTTGAGTTGCCGCCTCGGTAAGGTAGAATCTGAAAACATAGAGCGACTTAATATCGAGGTAAGGTAGGCAAATGTGAGATACATGAGCATGCGTGTGTCAGACTCATTGAATGAGGTGAGACTCGAAATAGAAAAGGACTTGGCCCTAAACAAACACTCCCGATGAGATAAACAGGGTAAAGAATAAACATGGTTTGCATGCCACCATTGGGTCATCTCTGGGAGTGCCGCTAACTACATGATGCATGGATGTAGATAGGCTGAACTCTACAAATGCGTGAGTGATGCTAGGTGCAGTGCAATGTCAGTGATACCTGGACTAGGATAGACCAGGAATCTGTAATTCCCTAGATGGGTGCAAGTGCAGTGTACTGATAATGCAGATACCTGGGCGATGATAATGCGAGTGTGTGGACGATGAAATGCCATGCAGTGCAAGTGTAAGTGTCAGTGTACTGTGCCGGTGTTGCTAGTGTGGCGTACCAGTGGTGCAATTGTAAGTATAAGGTATAGTGTACTAGTGGTGTAATCCTAACTAATGTAGTACATGGACAATGATGAGGGTGCATGAATGATGCAGTAATGCCTGAGGGGCACTATATAAATGCTGTGCTTATGCGGTGTATGCACTGAGGATGCTCAGTGCAATGGAAATGCAGTGGTAACACTTGTGAATAAGCAATAATGGATGGGGTAATGCTGAGATGATGATTTTGATTTTTCTGATTTTTTTTCTTTTTATTGGGTGTGACAAGACACATGTAATCCAATAGGGCAGTCCGACTGAGGTCCGACATGCTTTACCCGAGTTGTTGGGAACCGGGACCCTATCAGGTTAAGGCTGGGAATAGATCTTGTGAAGACCTGTTTGCTTGGGATTTGAACCTCATACGCGATCTCAGGACACAGGGTTAGATGTGTTTTATTACAAGCATAATGATGACTCATTACATGCCCCTGGGTAGATGCTTACCGGGGTGAGAGTGCCCTGCTAGTCAACCATGATCAGGGACAGGTATAGGGTGCAAGCAGGTTAGGGTTTAGAGTATCCCTCCAGGTGGACTGCTTGTAAACTATATCTTAACCTAGTCTATATGTTGAATGCTGGGGTAATGCAAGTGTTTTCCTAAAAGGATGAGAGTCACTTAACACCGTATATATGACTCCCCGGTATAGATCATACCTAAAAATGGACGATTGGTGTAAGCGGGAGCGTTTAGAATTCTTTCCTGAGGGTAATCATCCAGCAGGAGTAATTCCGTGGACCTCTAAGACTTTTAAGCTTCTGACACTGAGGATGATCATCCAGCAGTCATAAGTGTAATAAGCTTATCAACTGGGTTTAATAGGTCATTATAGTACTATGATATGAATGGTATGCATAGTACACAATACACCTAAAAGAGGTAAAAGAATCAGTATTCGGCTAATTACTTAGGCATTTGAACAAATTTGATTTCAATTGGCTTAAACTTAGGTTCCGGGTTGAACCTTAGAAGACAGTCCCCAGTAGAGTCGCTAGAGCTGTGAGCACGGGATTTGTCACTCACGGGTTATGTTGAGAGTTGCCACCTATTAATTCAGAAATAATAAGTCTCCGGGTTGGGGATTAGATCTTGGTCTACGTGAGAGTTCTAAGTAAAAGGTTCGGTTAAGTTCGGGGAAGGGGTTCAGCACCCCAAGACCCCTATTTTGCAATGATTCCCTACTCCCTAGGTATAAGTCATAGTAAAGTCAAAATTATTCAAATGCCTAAGTTTTTAGAGTAATGCTAACCCAAGAAAGAAAAGCTAACTAGGGTTAAACCCAAGTTGGGTTACCTACGTACTCACAAGGGTGAGATCAGATTGAGCGTAGTTTTGACACATGAGCCCGTGCCAAGGCTAAGGGGTGTGTGTGTGCACCGGGTGGCTAATGGTCTAGTCCGGATGCTAGGGTTTGGTTGACTGAGTTGGTCAAGTGCAAGGTTTTGGGCCCGGAGGCCAAGGGTTAGTCCGGTAGACTAGGGATTAGTCCGGTAGACTAGGATTAAGCCTGGTAGGCCAAGGTTGGTTTTAACCAAGGTTAGGGTAGCTAACCGAGGTTAAGGATCAAGCTAACCATGGTTAGGATTGCTAACCATAGTTGAGAGAAATGAGGTTGAACTCGGTAGGCCAAGGGTAAGCCCAGTAGGCTAAGAGATTAGACCCGGTAGCTCAAAAGGGGTTTAACCAAAGTTAGGATTGCTAATTGGGATTAAAGGGAGAGTAAACCATGGTTAGGCTACTAACCATAGTTAAAAGAGCCAAAACAAAACTTTTTGGTCATTTTTATAATTTTTGAATGTTTTTTCATTTTTTTCAAGGGTTAAGAATGTTTTAACCATGGTTAAAAGTTAACCAGAGTTGAGTTAACCCCAGTTAAATGGTCTAGTCTGGTTAGGGTGGGTCCAGATGGCATGACAAGGCCTACAATGGCCTCGTACCTGGCCTGGGCCTTGTGCAAAGCCCGCATAACAAAGTACAAAGATTGGTGGTTGAGTATTTACCGTCAATTCCAAATATGTACATATTTGGAATGGCGGCAGACATATTTGGAATTGGTGGTAGAGAGTCTTCTGCCATTACCAAATACCAAACACCTCCTGTACTGAGTTTGCTGGCCTGGTGCATGAGTTAAGGGTAAACCCAAGGGGTCATAGACCCTCCAAGGTTGATGAGGGGACTCCCTTGAATGTCCTGGGCCTCTGGTGGGCCCTGGAGGTCTGAAGTGGGCCTGAACACTCTGTAATAAAAAACTCAGAATGGAGGTAGAATATCTACCGCCACTCTGGATAGTTTCAAGTTTGGGGTATTTTAACCATGATTAAGCAGTGGGGGTTAGCCTGGAAAGATCAGGGTAGACAAGGGAGAGTCTGGGGGACCTAACCATGGCCCTGGAATGGCCCAAGGCCTACCCAAGATGGTGATTAAGTTATTATAAATGGGAGGGTCAGGAATGGCGGTATTGAGTTTACCGTCATTCTTGGTTTTTTCCAGAAATTTGATTTTATCCACCTAGGGCTGGGCCAGGCAGTTTCCAGGGGATCCCTCAGGGACTGAGGGTCCCCTGGGAACTGAATGAGTATTATGTACGTAGGGGGCCTTGTACCTGAGTCCTAAACCTTTTAGGGGTCCCCTATGCCTATGATGAGGCAAGGGGAACCCCTATCATTGGGTATATAGTGATGAACAAGGAAGAAAAGGAAAAAAAAAGGACCCCTGGAGTAGGACCAGGGGTCTTACAATGCTTTTGAACAGAAAAAAGGGGTAGGGAGAGTCCTACCCTATTGCTTGATTCCTACGTTGTGAAGGAGTGATGGACAGTTGGTGGAGGGTTGGTGCACGATGGTGGTGGACTGAGGAGAGGTTTGAGGGACTCCCTGGAAGCTCAAGAGTGATCTCAGGTGGAGGACTAGAGGAGATAAGGGCTGGCCGAATTTCTACAGAGGTTCAGTTTGGGTTTTTTGGAATCCATCAACCATGAAAAAGGTGGGGGGTATAACCTAGAGTTAGACTAGGGTTAGACCTAGGGTTTTACCTAGAGTTAGCCTAGGGTTTGACCTAGGGTTAGGCTAGGGTTAGACCTAAGGTTTGACCTAGGGTTTAACCATAGTTTAAAAAAATGGGGGTGTAAAAATTGGATGCTTACAAACCCAAGGCCCATTTCTTGGCCCAGGGATCCAAAACCGTGGTCAGACCACCCTGTGGACCCAAGCATGAGCCCACAAACCCTAGAAGCCCATTGGAGTGGGGCCCACAGTCAAATTTTAAAAAAATCAGGAATGGTGGTAATAACTTTACCGCCTTTTCCTCATTTAGAAAAAGCTATAGTACCCACAGACCAATTACAACTGGGTTAGGCTTGTTTAGCATCAGTCAGGTAATGGCGGTAGAGTTTCTACCCCCATTCCCTTATTAGCCTAAACCAGGAATGGCGGTACTGGAATTACCACCGTTTCTGGTGTTTACTTCAAAACTGTTCTGGCACCCCCTAGCCACTCCAACTCCGTCTCCCTCATGTCCTACACCCCCGTAGGATATCCCTAAAATACCCTAGGTCCCTTGAAGCCTATATATTCACCCCCTCCCCAAACGTCAAACTCCATTCCAAAAATTCTATAGGAAATCTCTGTAGAATCTTGGCCAGCCTAAGTTCCAGCCCTTCTCACCATTGTCCTCCACTTGAGGAGACCCTAAACCCTCAAGGGAGCTACCCCAGGCCTGTTCTAGAACTCCACCACTGTGTACTACCTCCAACACCGCAAGGATCAATCCAACAGCTTTGGCATGGGCTTAATCCCTCCTTTGGACTTTTTAACCATGGTTAGCAATCCTAACCATGGTTAACTCTCTCTTTAACCCCGATTAGTAACCCTAACTATGGTTAAATCCCTTTTGGCCTACTGGACCTAATCTCTTAGCTTACTGGGCTTACCCTTGGCCTGCCGAGCTCAACCATGGCCTACCAGGCTTAATCCTTAGTCTACCAGACTAAAACCCTAGTCTACCGGACTAACCCTTGGCCCCTGGACCCAAACAATGCACTTGACCAACTCGGTCAATCAAACCCTATCCCCCGGGCTAGACCATTAGCCACCCCGGTGCACACACACATATCCCTTAGCCTTGGTACGGGCTTATGTGTCCGAATTATGCTCAGTCTGATCTCACCCGTATGAGTATGTAGGCAACCCAATCTAGGTTTGACCCTAGTTAGCTTTTCTTTCTTGGGTTAGTATACTCTAAACACTTAGGCATTTGAATACATTTGATTTTAATTTGGCTTATACCTAGGGAGTAGGTAACCATTGCAAAATTGGGGTCCTGGGGTGCCTAACACCTTCCCCGGGACTTAACCGAACCTCTTACCTAGAATTTCAAGTAGACTATAAGGCCTTATCCACAACCCGAGGACTTATCCCTTTTGAATTAATAAGTGGCGACTCTCAAACCAAACACCCCTGTAAGTGAGGAGAAATTTCGTGCTAACATCTCTGGCGACTCTACTGGGGAACTATTTAGGGTTCAACCCAGAACCTAGGTCTAAGCCAAATTAAAATCAATTGTATTCAAATGCCTACGTATTTAGCCTAATACTAATTCTTTTTATTTCAATGGGTATATTGTGTACTGTGCATATCATATATATATCATAGTAGTGTAATGCCTATCAAAGTATAATATGATCAGTTTGATAGGGAAGAGTAACCCAAGGCTTCCCATGTCAACCAGGATAGACCATCATCTTCAGACTCTACCACATCCCTCAGGGACCAGCACGAAGAGATCAAACAAATGAATGAAGAAATGAGGCGAATGAAAGGGGCATCTACTAGCTCTAGTCTGTCTTTTGAGGATCAGACATTCTCATCGGGGGATGCTGTTCCCCTAGAATTCAAAGTGCTAGACTTTGACAAGTACGATGACACAGGCTGCCCAAAGCAACACGTGCAACTGTATATGGGGGACATGCTCCAGCATAACAAGAATCAACTTCTTCTCCTCTAGTATTTCTAGAAAATCCTAAAGGGAGCAGCCCTAGCCTGGTGGATGTCTATAGACAAGCAATGGGTCAAGACTTGGAAGGACGCCATGGACATCTTCGTGGATCAATACTCTTTCAATCAAGAGCTTCGACCTCAGAGAAGCCAATTGGAATAGATGTACCAGCTTAACAATGAGTCCTTCCTAGAATATGCTACTCGATGGAGGGAGATGACAGCAAAAATCCCTACTCCGATCACCAAAGAGGAGTTAGCAAACATGTTCATGGGTACCCTGAAGCAGTCCTACTCCACCTTGATGGTAACTTTATCAGTGGTATACTTTGGCACCATTGTCAAAACTGGTGCCCGTATTGAGACGGCCATCCAGAGTGGAGCTATTCACTCCAGCTTATGGCTTGCTCCCCCAGAGCGACAACACCAGTCAGCAGAACCAACGGTCCTAAGGGTCAGAGAAGGAAAGAAGATGTGCAAATGGTGGCTTCCACAGCATCCATCAAATTACCGGCTCCAGTTGCTCAGTCTCAGTTAGCACCCAGAAACACCCAACTAGCTAGATAGAACCAAGGGTATAATCATCCCCCCAGAAACTTCACCCCTCTCCCATACACTCTCAGCCAGTTATTGGACTTTCTTAACAAGCAGGCTCTTCTCACCTTGAGAGACCCTACACCCCTCTTACCCCTGAAAAACAAAACAAAAATTACTGCGCCGATCATCATTGTTCCTTTCATCAAGGCCCAGGCCACGCAACTGCCTATTGCAATGGTCTAAAATATGTCATCCAAGATCTCTTAGATGAGGGAAAGGTTGAACTGGCCCCCAGGAACACCAACATCAACCAGGTGCCACTGCCTCACAAAACAATCAAGTAAATTTCATTGAATGGGAAGAGCCTGAGGTAGGGCAGCCAAGACCCAGCGCACCAGTAGTAGATGATGGTATAATCAGGCCATCTCACCAACCTCCTGTCATAATCCCATTCCCTCGGTCAAACATCCAAGCTATACTACCACCAGTTCAGATCCTTGTCCTTGAACTAAGCATAGAACAGATTATCTACACCATCCCTTGCCTAACAAATTGGCCCACAACACCAGCTTAAGCCTCTACCTCTTCTGACCCCATCAGGATCCCCTACATCCCTTCTCCGCCTTTCAACCATGACTGTGTACACGCCCCTCACTCTATCATCCTTGAGAGTGAATGCATAGCTAACCTTACCCGATCTGGCTAGGTATACCAACCTCTGGTGGCTGAGCCAGCAAAAGAGAAAGAGGCAAAAGAGTTCTGCTAAAAATCGAGTAAGGTCTACTGAAAATCTTGAAAAAAGCAGCAGAGTTCAACATCACCCAGCAGTTGAGCAAAAATCCAGCCCAGATCTCTATCATGGGTCTTCTCCTGACTTCTGAGCATTACTGGAAGCAGCTACTCTGGGTATTTAGCAATGCCTATGTAACACCATACATTACGCCCGAGAAACTAGTGCATATGGTAGGACAAGTACTAGAATCGAGAATCATCTCCTTTACAGATGAAGAAATACCGGATGGCGAAAGGGATTATACACGGGCTCTCAACATTGCAGTTTAGTGCATGGATTGAACGTTATCATTAGTGCTAATCGACAACGGGCTCTGGCCTAAACGTCTAACATTATCCACACTGCAAAGCCTGAGTTTGAACCTCAGTTAAGTGAAGAAGAGACCCATGACCATCAGGGTTTTTGACAACTCAACCAGGTAGAATTTGAGCAATATCGATCTAACCATCGGGGTTGGACCTGCTCAGTTTATAGCAAACTTTCAAGTCGTGAACATACCAGCCTCATTCACTTTGCTTCTTGGGAGGCTGTGGATCCATGCGACTGAAGCCTTTCCCTCCTCCCTCCATCAAAGAATCAAGTTCATTCAGGATGACCAGTTGGTTGTGATCCCATAAGAGGAGTTGGTAAGTTCCTTCAGGGACATTTAAGAGCTGTGGCAAGGCACTGCCTTCATGACATACTAGTTTGAGCAAGTCAGTTCTATCACCTAGATAGAAAAGCAAAGTAATCAGGCAGTACCGTTATTTTTTAGGATGATGGCTAGAATGAACTACCAACTAGGGTTAGGCTTGGGATTCAGAAACTAGGGAATGAAGAAGAGATATACACCTCCTCGCTACATGCCGCCATTCGGATTGGTATACAAGCCCAAGTTTGAAGACTATTGTAAGCACCCAATTTTTACATCCCATCTAACTGTAGTTAAAATCTTTTAACTATGGTTACCCCTCCTGCCAAATCCCTCACAACCTAGGTAAACCTCTAGTGAAAACCTAGGAACTAGAACCAAAAACCCTAAACCACAGGTGACCCCAGCCGAAACCTTAGTCTAAGCCCACAAGGCCCAAAACACCTTAGGACAACCCATACACCCAAGTGTGCAGGGCACAGGCCCATTTCAACTCAAGTTTAGAATGTCGGTAGCCGGTATACCGACATTAAATTTTAACCTTGTTTCAGGCAGTCGATAGAACTTCTACCGACAGTATGTAAGTCTCGAGTTTGCAGGCCTGCAGCACCCCGACACACTCTAACTCCACCTCGGTCTCTCCCTTCTCAGCTCTCACACGACCTCCCCTTGGTCCAACCACCTCCTCTCCCTTCTTCTTAATCCCTCCTAGGTCCCTTAGGTTCTCCCCTATAAAACCCCAATCACCCCTACGTTCAAATGGTCTACGTTTTTTAGACAAGAACCCCTGCTGTAAAAACGTCATCCTCACCCCTCTTTAAACCCTTGGTTTAGTTCTAGGCTTCCCCTAGACTTGTTTAGAGCTCCCCCAGCAGCCACAGACCTTCACCGGAGTGCCACCATCACTGCTACAGCCACCTCCACCATTTTGGTAGAAACAGGGCATCGGGGTAGGGTGTTCCCTACCCCTTTTTCATTCATCTTGTATCATATGTGAGCCCCTAGTCATCTCCAAGGGACATTTTTTATGGTATTTTTGGCTGTTGCTTAATGTAGATAGACCCATACAGAGTGTTCACCCACCTGAATTATAGGTATGGCGAAACCCTTCGGGTACAACATCCCTCATGGGCGTACAGGCCATCACGGACCTTCTAAGGGTCCCTCAGATCATGAGGGAACGTTTAGTAACCTTGTGTACAGCCCCAATACGTACAAATCTCGTTTCTGAGAATCCAGGAATGGCGGCAATTCCAGTACCGCCCTTCTTGGTAAACCCCTTGTTTCATTCTATCGGTAGTTATTCTACCGACAATAAGAATTTGGCCTTTTCTTGTATTACTGGTAGAATAACTACCACCAATATACTGTTTCGGTCACAGTAGCTTCGCAGTCCTGTGGGGCCCACTCCAGGCACCAAAACCTTAGTCTAAGCCCACAAGGCCCAAAACACCTTAGGACAACCCATATACCCGAGTATGTAGGGCCCAGGCCCATTTCAACATAAGTTCAGAATGACGGTAGCCAGTATACCGACATTAAATTTTAGCCTTGTTTCAAGCTATCGGTAGACCTTCTACCGACAGTATGTAAGTCTCGAGTTTGCAGGCCTGCAGCACCCCTGCACACTCTACCTCCACCTCGGTCTCTCCCTTCTCAGCCCTCACACGACCTCCCCTTGGTCCAACCACCTCCTCTCCCTTCTTCTTAATCCCTCCTAGGTCCCTTAGGTTCTCCCCTATAAAACCCCAATCACCCCTACGTTTAAACGGTCTGTGTTTTTTACAGAAGAACCCCTGCTACAAAAACGTGATCCTCACCCACCCTTGGTTTGGTTCTAGACTTCCCCTAGACCTGTTTTGAGCTCCCCAGGTAGCTACAAACCTTCACCAGAGTGCCACCATCACTGCTACAGCCACCTCCACCATTTTGGCAGAAACTGGGCATTGGGGTAGGGTGTTCCCTACCCCTTTTTCATTCATTTTGTATCATATGTGAGCCCCTGGTCATCTCCAGGGGACATTTCTTATGGTCTTTTTGGCTGTTGCTTAATGTAGATAGACCCATACAGGGTGTTCACCCACCTGAATCATAGGTGTGGCGAACCCCTTCTGGTACAGCATCCCCATGGGCATACAGGCCTTCACGGACCTTCGAAGGGTCCCTCAGATCATGAGGGAACCCTTATTAACCCCTGTGTACAGCCCCAATACGTATAAATCTGGTTTCTCAGAATCCAGGAATGACGGCAATTCCAGTACTGCCATTCCTGGTAAACCCCTTGTTTCCTTCTGTCGGTAGTTATTCTACCGACAATAACAATTTGGCCTTTTTTTGTATTGGTGGTAGAATAACTACCACCAATGTACTATTTCGGTCGCAGTAGCTTTACAGCCCTGTGGAGCCCACTCCAGGCACCCCCTGTGGCCTATACCAGACTCAGAAGGTCCCCAGGAGTCCCCTCTACACTCCCATACATTTTCTTCACCTCAGGTTACACCTTAACCCTGGTTAACAAAGGCAAAAACACAAGTTAAAAACATTGTTCATAATGTCGGTAATCCAATTACTGACATTATCCTTGTTTTTCTTTTGGGCTTTTGCAGGGGCCCAGGCCTAATATGAGGCCACTTTAGGCCCTGCCTGGCCCCCTGGGACTATACCAGACCTTTAACCACGGTTAAAAGCACCTTTGGTTAACATTTAACCGCGGTTAAGTACCCCTTAACCCCACAAACTTTGGGAAATTAAACGGATATTCCTAAAATTGAACTCAGCCCATAATCCTGACTTTGGCCCCTAACCCTAGTTAGCAACCCTAACCACAGTTAGAACCCCCTTAACTACGGTTAGCAACCCTAATCGTAATTAATTTCGATTTACAGCCTACTGGGCCTAAAAACCAAGTCTACCGGACTTACCTCGGCCTACCAGGCCCCGCCTTAGCCTACTGGGCTACTCACCCCTTACCCTTTACTGTGGTTAGCAACCCTAACTACAGTTAGTTCGGCCTAACCCCGGTTAGCAATCCTAACCCAGGCCAGACTACTCCCTAAGCCTACCAGGCTCACATGCCTCGCACTTGACCCTCCTCGATCATTCCGCCCTAGTCTACCGAACTAGTCCATGTTAGCCACCCTTGGTGCACACACACACGCCCCTAGCCTCGGCACAGGCTCACGTACCAGAACTATGCTCGGTCTGATCTCACCCTGTGAGTACGTAGGCAGCGCAACACGGGCCCGACCCTAGTTAGCTTTTCCTTTCTTGGATGAGTGTTCACTTAAACGCTTCGGCATTCTAAACAAGATTAACTTTAATTGGCTTAAACCCGGGAAGTACGGAACCATTGTAAAATGGAAGCCTCGGGGTGCCTAACACCTTCCCTGGACTTAACCGAACCCCTTACCCTGATCTCTCTCGTGGACCAAGACCTTATCTGAAACTCGTGGGACTTATCCCTTCTGAATAAATAGGTGGCGACTCTCGAAACCCCGTGAGACCAAATCAGGGAATGAATTCCCGCACTCACAGTTCTGACGACTCTGCTGGGGTGATCATCGTCCATAGGGTTCAACCAGGAACCCGGGTTTAAGCTAACTATACCTTAATCTTGTTTAAAAATGCCTAAGTGTTTAACTAAACTGATCATTTTACATCTCTTGGTTAATTGTGTACTGTGCATCCATACATGTCATAGTAGTGTAATTATCCCATTCAAACCAGTAGACAGGCTTATTGCGTTAATGGCTGTTGAATGATCATCCTCAGTGTCAGTGACTTGAAAGTCTTGGAGGTCCACGGAGTTACTCCTGTTGGTGATATCCCTCAGGGAAGGATTCTGAGCAATCCCGCTTGTAAGCACCCCAATTTTACACCCTTTTAACACCGTTAACACCTTCAAATCTTCTCAAAAACTCTTTCAAAAACCCTCTTTCAAAACACTCTTTCCAGGTGTTTTGATTTTCAAAAATGACCAAAGTACCCCTAGGGTGAAAAATTACCAAAATACCCTTGAAAAAATGCTAAAAAATTTTCATTGGGTTCAAAATGATTTTACAAATTTTTTGATGAATTTTGGCTATTTTTGGGATTAAATCGGATTTTAAAATAGGAAAATGACCAAAATGCCCCTAAGGTGCAAAATGACAAAAATACCCCTGGAAAATACTTCAAAACTCACTTTTTATCTAAAATATTTTTCTTGGATTTATCAGTTAAATTTCGGCTGTTTCCGGGCTCAAATCAGGCTTCAAATGCATAATATAGCTCAAAATCACTTTTTAAAGCTTTATTTTGGTCGTTTATACCAAAAACGACTAGCCTTTTTTAGGCAGGTTTTGGCAGGTCGTTTTTGGCAAAAACGACCAAATGTTTTTGGTTTTTTTTGGTTTGTCGTTTATGTCATAAACGACCAAATTAATATCCGGTTATATTTTGGTCTTTTCCCCCCACAAACCGACTTACTTTCCGTCATTGCCGACCTTTTGCCTTGGTCGTTTTTCACAAAAACGACCAAAGCGAAATTTTTTCAAAAAAAAGATAGTCCCACATCGAAAATTTTGGTTTTTTTTTCCTTTTTTCATCCCCTATAAAAGCCCAACCCCTTTCCTCAAAATCTCACCAATTCACTCACCATTTCCTTGGTTTTTTAAAGTCCTATGACTTAGAAAAACCCTTAGAAAATCATTTCCCGGGTGTTCAAAGTTCTAAGTTCTTTTTCTTTTCTTTTGGAGCATCCCCTCTTTGTCCGAAAGTTCACCGTACTTTCGGGAAGGTAATCCCTCTATCCCTAATCTCGCTTTCAATTTTTTAAGCTTTATTATTAATTGCTTAAATTATGTTTTGTCTTTAAATTTTACTTTTAGACTGCTAAAAGCCCTCCTAGTCGAACCCCTGCCCGGTTATACTTAAACCCGGCTTACCCTGTCAAACCCCTGCCCGGTTTTACTTAAACCCGGCTTACCCTGTCAAACCCCTACCCGGTTTTATTTAAACCCGGCTTACCCTGTCGAACCTCTGCCCAAATCCCGGTTCAAAATTAGTCTCGCCTAGTCGAACCTCTGCCCAAATCCCAGTTCCAAAACTAGCCTCGCCTAGTCGAACCCCTGCCCAAATCCCGGTTCAAAACCTGTTTCGCCTAGTCGAACCTCTGCCCAAAAACCCTAGTTAACTCTAGTTAACCCCAGTTAAACCCATTTAATCCTAGTTAATCCCAGTCAAAACCCCAGTTAATCCCAGTTAAACCCAGTTAACCCCAGTTAACCCTAGTTAATCCCAGTTAAACCCAGTTAACCCTAGTTAATCCCAGTTAACTCTAGTTAACCCCAGTTAACCCTAGTTAATCCCAGTTAAACCCAGTTAACCCCAGTTAACCCCAATTAATCCCAGTTAAACCCAGTTAACCCCAGTTAAACCCAGTTAACCCTAGTTAATCCCAGTTAACTCTAGTTAACCCTAGTCATCCCAGTTAACCCCAGTTAAATCCAATTAACTCTAGTTAAGCTCTAGTGAAACCCTATCTATTCTTAATCCCTTGTTAGAGCCTCAGTTCAAATCCTGTTCAAATACTCACCTCGCCAGGCTCCTCAGCACGAGCTTAAACTGCTCCATCGCTCCTCAGCACGAGCTTAAAAGGCCATTTCGCTCCCAGATCAGCGAAATCCATCAAATCAAATCCTTCAACTTTTCGCTCCTCAGCACGAGCTTAAAAGGCCACCTCGCTCATCAAATAAGAGCAAAAACCCTCAAACCTTTCAATCACCCATAATCCAATCCAATCAAATCAAATCAAACCATCAACTTCCCTCCGGAACTACGTGTGGCTTGATTCCACTAACTGTGGATACGTAGGCAACCCTGATCGAGTTCAGCTCCCCTAGGATAGAATCCTTATTCCATTTCTACCCTATCCTTCTCAATTCATTTATTTCAGTCAATATTACATTGCTCAGCATATAGATCGAATTGCAAGTTTCTTATACGGTTTCCTTTATTTGATTCAGACTTAGAGAGTAGGTAACCATCTCCGGATGGGAGTTTAGGGGTGCCTAACACCTTCCCCTAACTCAAATGAATCCTTTACCCTGACCTCTGATTTCTAGACCATGCCTTATCCAACAAATTCAGGGACCTATTTCCCTCAGAATTAGATAGGTGGCGACTCACAACTCAATTACAATTTATCACTATTCCTTATTGGGATTTATCCTGATCGCGAATGGAGTGTAAAATTCAGGTACTCACACCGCTTACACCAATCGTCCATTTTCAGGTATGTTTTATGCCGGGGAGTCGCACATACGGTGTTAAGTGATCCCCCATCCTAGTAGGAACACCCTTGCATCAAACCAGCATTCATACATGTGGTCCAAGGTAGGGTATAGTCTACAAGCAGTCTATTCTGGGAGGGTTAACATAAACCCTAACCTGCTTGCACCCTATATCCGTCCCCAATCATGGTTGACTACCCGGGCACATTCTACCCGGATAACCACCCACTCAGGGGCATGTAATGAGCTAAACTTGTGCTTGTAACAAACTACATCCAACCTTGCTTCCCGATATAGCATATGGGGTCCAAATCCCAGGCAGACAGGCCTTAACTGGACTCGTCCCAACCTTGATCTGATAGGTCCCTTGATTTCCAATAACCCAGGCTAAAGCATGTCGAACCTCCGTCCGTCTGCCCTATCGAATCACATGTGCCTTATCACACCCAACCAAAATAAAAAATTTGCATCATCATTTTTGCATCCTATCTGCATGCACACTGCACTCACAGAGTCTGTACATTCTTATTCAGGTAGATGGCAGGTCCTTCAAGGATAACTCAATTAATGGGTCGACAGTCACGGCCTGTGCATCTAACTTCTCAGGGGGCATGTGACGACAACCTTCAGTCATCAATTGGGGCTTTCACCTCGAGTCAACGACTCATTTAGGCTCAGTACTACAAGATCGGAAATATCCTAGACCTATCTATGGTTAACCTGGATTCACGCCTCATGAACACTGCTATCCAGTGCTGGAGCCCATCTCGCATGATAGTTCTTTTTGGTAAGAACGAACTCTACCCAACACTGGAAGAGATTCAACGCATTCTAGGGTTAAACATGGACGGCGAAGCCATAGTACCGCGCTATAAGACAGCATACCAGGCAGACCTATCCAGGTTCTTGTATATCAAGCCTGCCTGCTTACAGCCCAGTCCTAATGGCTCTTTTGATCTGGTATCTGTGTCTTTTCTCGAAAGGAGGTACAAACGCAAGTGGAACCCTGACTCTTTTACAGCGGAACTTTCCGGTCTTAATGCCCTAGCACTGATAGCCATGTCTCAGCTGGTATTTCAAGGGTGCCGTTCACTTGTCGAAGCAGTTCTAGTTGGGATCGTCGAGGACATGCATAACTCCTACTCAGTTGTACCAGTCATCCTAACCGAGCTTCTCAGGGCACTCAACCAGTTGACAAACCGTAGAAAAGGCATCTTCCATGCCAGTACACCTCTCCTACACCTCTGGTTGGTAAGTCATTTACCTACAATCATATTGGTACCGGACGGCATCTGCGATGCCTACAGTTTACCTCGGAAGATTTCTCATAATCAAGGTCCGATAGCAACTACAGACGTTGGAGAGCTCTACCAGCTTCTCCAAAACCTATCAGAGGGAGAAATCACTTAGCAATGCAATTGGCTTGTACTGAATAGGCTATCCCGTAATGTCATCACGGGCAGACGTTGCATGATTCTTGCTGGTCTAAAAGGCTCTGCAGTCTATACACCACTCGGAGTCCTCCGACAGTTTGGATTCCCTCAGCATATCCCAGTGATAGTTCGGCAGGAAAATAATAGGATCACTTTCACAGTGCACTTCGACAACCTCACCCAACGCTTCCAGTCAGCTTGGCTTAGCTCCAGACGAGATCAATGGCCAGACTTCATGGTTACATCAGGACCATCGACCAACTTAGCATACCAGCAATGGGTGGATAATCCTGATATTCTACCCAGATGCCTGCACCTAGGGAACTGCCCACACCAGTCGTAGCTCTATCACAAGGAACCATACCCTTAGCTGAGATGGTGGTTCCCTGGATACACTTCTTCCTGGAGAAACAACTCCAGATCCAGCAGAAATGGAAGAAGCTACGGAAAGCCCAACATGTATTTAGGCAGCAGGAAGCAGAACAAGGTCATGAACTCCAGGCCGTACAAGAACAGGTTGAACAATTGGAGCAGACAATCCAATCCCTTCACAGGAGATGCAGAGGCGACGCCAGGGAAACAGCCGTCATCCGGACCCAACTTCACTTCCACCAAGAACAGCTTGATAGTGTAAAGACGGAGATGACCTCCCGTATCCAACAATTTGGATACCGCATGTTCAACACTACAGAAACCCTTACACACATGGAGGTCGAAGTTACATCCCTCTAGCAGCAGATCATGGATCTTAAGGGTGTGCCCCGACCACTTGACTTTACGATCCCTGAAGGGCCTGCCTAGGATCAAGTCCTTTTTCTTTTGAGTCTCATTATCCCTGTACTCACTGCACTCTTCATGCATCAATGAAATCTTTCTCTAGCATCTGCTTTTTGTCATCATGCATAATCATGTTTAGCCGTTGTATTTTTTTCAGTTGCATGAGCCAACCTGTGACTCATTCTCTGACTGTGATTCTTGTAGAAGCAGTAACTGCAGACGCGGTCTTGATAGAAGTACCAATCACAGAGATACTCCCTTGCACGACCCAATCAGAGAACAACTCTTACACAACACAATCAGAAAGCAGCGCCGACTCAATGGCGGAACCTACAGATCAGTACCAGTGAACCACAGAGATCTTACAATCACATGACAGGGACATAGCGGCTATGCAGTCAAAGCTTGACAGTGTTCTGGAATCCTTGAAGATTCTAATTGGTACCCAAACCGAAGAACCCTCCACCAGAAACCCAACTGGAGAACCAATCGAGCAACCTATACCAGAGCCTCGTCCTCCCCCCTTCATCATACCTAACCCCATACCCGTAACAGGCGGAGGACATGAGTATGACCAGTACGAAGAGTAACCGAAGATCTCACACGTCTACCAGGACCAGCCTTTATCCTCAGATCCTACCCCTTCTTTACAGGACGAGATCAAGTAGATGAGAGAAGAGATGAGAAGAATGAGGGGAACATCCACCAGTACAAGTCTATCACTGGAGGACTTAACTTTCTCATCAGGGGACGTTGTTCCCGTGGGTTTCCTGGTCCCAGACTTTGATAAATATGATAGCTCGGGTTGTCCAAAACAACACTTGCAGTTTTACTTGGGGGACATACTCCAACATAACAAGAACCAACCCTTGCTCATCCAGTACTTCAAGAAGAGTCGGAAGGGGGCAACCCTTACATGGTGGATGTCTGTGGACAAGTAGAAGGTCAAGACCTGGCAAGATGCCATGGACAGCTTTGTGGAGCAGTACTCCTTCAACTAGGAGCTCCGCCCTCAGAGGAGTCAGCTTGAGCAGTTAAGCGAGCGTAGCAACGAATCATTTCTGGAGTACGCCACCTGCTAGAGGGAAATGACAGCTAAGATCCTGACTCCAATCCCTAAGGAAGAGATGGCAGGCATGTTTATAGACACTCTAAAGCAACCCTACTCTACACTCATGGTGACCTTACCAGTGGTGGACTTTGGCACCATCGTCAGAACAGGTGCCCGTATCGAGACTGTTATCAAGAGCGGGACCATTCATTCCAGTGTAGGACTTGATCCTCCCAAGGCGACAGTCTCGTCCAGCAGAAACATCAGTCCCAGGGACCACAGAAAGAAGGAAGATGTATACATGGTTGCTTCTACAGCACCCATCCGACTACCAGCTCCAGTAGCTCAGCAACAGTCAGTCAGTAGGAATACCCGGCCATCCTGATCAGTCCAGGGGCAAAATCATCCTCTCTGAAACTTTACCCCGCCTTCCATACACACTCAGCCAATTATTGGAATTCCTCACTAAGCAGGGCCTTCTCGAGCTGAGAGGTCCTACACCTCTCTTACCTCCAGATAAATAAAACAAAAACTACAATACTGATCATCATTGCGCCTTTCACAGAGGCCCGGCCATACAACAGACTACTGCATAGGCTTGAAGTGTGCTATCCAAGATCTCTTGGATGATGGAAGGGTTGAGCTGGCTCCCAGCAACACCAGCATCAATCAGGTGCCACTGCCCCCACATAACAATCAAATCAATTTTATCCAGGGGAAGAGTCCAGGGCTGGGTAGCCAGGACCCAGCACACCCGCAGTGATTGATGGCATCATTAGGCCTTCTTACCAATTACCCGTCATAATCCCTTTCCCCCAGTCAAACATACAGACTGTTTAGTCTCCAACCCGGATACCTGTCCCCGAACAGATCATCTACACCATTCCTTGCCCAGTAAATTGGCCCACAGTTCCAACTTAAGCATCAATCTCTTCAGGCCCTGTCTGGATCCCTTACATCCCAGAACCTCGCTTCAACCTCAACCGAGTACCTGCTCCCTTAGGACAACCCATATACCCGAGTGTTCAGGGCCTAGGCCCATTTTAACTTAAGTTCAGAATGTCGGTAGCTGGTATATTGACATTAAATTTTAGCCTTGTTTCAGGCTGTCGGAAGACCTTCTACCAACAGTATGTAAGTCCCGAGTTTGCAGGCCTGCAGCACCCCTGCACACTCTACCTCCACCTCGGTCTCTCCCTTGTCAGCCCTCACACGACCTCCCCATGGTCCAACCACCTCCTCTCCCTTCTTCTTAATCCCTCCTAGGTCCCTTAGGTTCTCCCCTATGAAACCCCAATCACCCCTATGTTCAAATGGTCTGCGTTTATAGAGAAGAACCCCTGCGGCAAAAACGTGATCCTCAAACCCTTGGTTCGGTTCTTCACCGGAGTGCCACCATCACAGCTACAACCACCTCTACCTTTTTGGCAGAAACAGGGCATCGGGGCAGGGTGTTCCCTACCCCTTTTTTATTCATCTTGTATCATATGTGAGCCCTTGGTCATCTCCAGGGGACATTTCTTATGGTCTTTTTGGCTGTTACTTAATGTGGATAAATCCATACAGGGTGTTCACCCACCTGAATCATAGGTGTGCCAAATTCTGGTATAGCATCCCCCATGGGCGTACAGGCCTTCACGGGCATTCTAAGGGTCCCTCAGATCATGAGGGAACCCTTAGTAATCCCTGTGTACAGCCCCAATACGTACAAATCTGGTTTCTCAGAATCCAGGAATGGCTGCAGTTCCAGTACTGCCATTCCTGGTAAACCTCTTGTTTCCTACTGTCGGTAGTTATTCTAACGACAATAAGAATTTGGCCTTTTTTTGTATTGCTGGTAGAATAACTACCACCAATATACTATTTCGATCACAGTAGCTTTGCAGTCCTGTGGGGCCCACTCCAGTCACCAAAACCTTAGTCTAAGCCCATAAGGCCCAAAACACCTTAGGACAACCCATATACCCGAGTATGTAAGGCCCAGGCCCATTTCAACTTAAGTTCAGAATGTCAGTAGCCAGTATACCGACATTAAATTTTAGCCTTGTTTCAGGCTGTTGGTAGACCTTCTACCGACAGTATGTAAGTCTCGAGTTTGCAGGCTTGCAGCACCCCTACAGACTCTACCTCCACCTCGGTCTCTCCCTTCTTAGCCCTCACACGACCTCCCCTTGGTCCAACCACCTCCTCTCCCTTCTTCTTAATCCCTCCTAGGTCCCTTAGGTTCTCCCCTATAAAACCCCAATCACCCCTATGTTCAAACGGTCTGTGTTTTTTAGAGAAGAACCCCTGCTGCAAAAACGTGATCCTCACCCACCCTTGGTTTGGTTCTAGGCTTCCCCTAGACCTGTTTTAAGCTCCCCAATAGCTACAGACCCTCACCGGAGTGCCACCATCACTGCTACAGCCACCTCCACCATTTTGGCAGAAATAGGGCATCGGGGTAGGGTGTTCCCTACCCCTTTTTCATTCATCTTGTATCATATGTGAGCCCCTGGTCATCTCTAGGGGACGTTTCTTATGGTCTTTTTGGCTGTTGCTTAATGTAGATAGACCTATACAGGGTGTTCACCCACCTAAATCATAGGTGTGGTGAACCCCTTCAGGTATAGCATCCCCCATGGGTGTACAGGCCTTCACGGACCTTCTAAGGGTCCCTCGAATCATGAGGGAACCCTTAGTAACCCTGTGTACGCCCCAATACGTACAAATCTGGTTTCTCAAAATCCAGGAATGGCAGCAGTTCCAGCACCGCCATTCCTGGTAAACCCCTTGTTTCCTTCTGTCGGTAGTTATTCTACCGACAATAAGAATTTGGCCTTTTTTTGTATTGGTAGTAGAATAACTACCGCCAATATACTGTTTCGGTCACAGTAGCTTTGCAGCCCTGTGGAGCCCACTCCAAGCACCCCCTGTGGCTCACACCAGACTCAGAAGGTCCCCAAGAGTCCCCTCTACAATCCCATACATTTTCTTCATCTCAGGTTACACCTTAACCCTGGTTAACAGAGGCAAAAACACAAGTTAAAAACACTATTCATAATGTCGGTAATCCAATTCTGACATTATCCTTGTTTTTCTTTTGGGCTTTTGTAGGGGCCTAGGCCTGGTAGGAGGCTACTTAAGGCCCTGCCTAGCCCCCTGGGCCCACCTTGGACTATACCAGACCCTTAACCACGGTTAAAAGCACCTCTGATTAACATTTAACCGCGGTTAAGCACCCCTTAACCCCACAAACTTTGGGAAATTAAACGGACATTCCTAAAATTGAACTCGGACCATAATCCTGACTTTGGCCCTCTCCTTGACCCTGGTTAGCAACCCTAATCATAGTTACAACCCCCTTAACTACGGTTAACGACCCTAATCGTAATTAATTTCGGTTTACGGCCTACCGGGCCTAAAAACTGAGTCTACCGGTGTAGCACCCCAGACTTTTTCATCCTTAATGAATAGCACCTTCGTAGCTAATTGGCCATTTTTGTAGTCTAATTAATAAATAAGGGAGAAATCAAAAATTCTGAAAGGTTAGAAATGTTTGTTTTCGAAAGACGGATCCAACGCAAGTTGAATCGTCAAAATCGGACGAACGAGTCAAAAGATATGGTCAAAACAGTTGGGACCAGCAGAGCACCGATCGCTCGGTCCACGGAGCGATCGATCGGTCCAAAACCGATCGATCGGTATCTATCGACTGGTGGAAAATTTTGTATGGGGAAATTTTCCAGAGAGCATGTTTTTGACCGGTCACTCGGTCAAGAATACCGATCGCTCGGTAGGCAACCGATCGATCGGTCATTAACACCGATCGCTTGGTCCTCGCGTTTTTGCAAAAATTTCAGTAAGGGCGTTTTCATCTTTTGGGTGTTAAACCCTTACCCATAAGGGTTTGCTCGACCCTTTGAGGCCTCAGTTACAACATTTGAGGGATTTTGAGAGATAGAGAGAGAAGAGGAGAAAGCTCTAACCTAGGGTTTGGTTTTGAGAAGGAAATCAAAGGGGGTTTAAGAACCATAGCTCACCCCAACTTGAGTTGATTCAAAATCGAGGCTCAAGCTCGTGTGTGAACCATTCACCAAGCTAGGGCAACAACCCAAGCACGTTTTTGAAAGGGGTTTCTTCCCCAACTCAAGTCTCCTTCAAGCAAAGGTGTTCTTTCAAGTTGGAGCTTCAATCAAGTTTTCTACCAAGGATCAAGCCTTGATCTAAGGTTAGTACACCCTACTAACTTACCCTAGCAAAAATCTAGGTTTTCTATATAAAAATGTGATTCCTTATATTATGTTTTCCTCCTTATGAAAAGTGTTATCCCCCAGTAAATATAAACAAGATAATGGAAAAGGTGTGGATGTGTGGATGGAATGTTGGATGTGGCGATTGGATGCCGAGATGTATGTTGTGTGATGTGTGTGATGGAAATGGTGGATGAGTATTTTACCAATAATGAACTTACCTTGATGTTTGGATGGAAAATATGCGCTAAAAAGAACAAGATGAATTATTAAGAAACATTGCATGTGTTGTGTTTGACAAAATACCTAAACTATGAATAAACGACTTAGATGAAGAAAATGGAAATAGGTTTTATGCATGTGTTCTTATAGATGATGAATTGATCCAATGTCATGTGAATTACTTAAGTTACCTATGCTAATATTATAAATTGAATTGTAATGCCATATCTCTTTTGTTAAGCGCATTCCCACGATTGTTATTATTGGCACGCACATGAGCACGCATGATAGCATGAACCGAGATTTCAAGAGCATGTGCATATAATAAACAACAAGAAAATATTGCATGTCAAGGAGGTTGGTAGCCCAGGGAGAATTCGGGTACTAGCCTCTGGCTCACAAGATAACCCCTAAATCACCTATTGTCAAGGAGGTTGGTAGCCCAGGGACATTCGGGTACTAGCCTCTGGCTCACAAGAAAACCAAACATTGCATATCAAGGAGGTTGGTAGCCCAGGGACATTCGGGTACTAACCTCTGGCTCACAAGTGCATTGCATATCAAGGAGGTTGGCAGCCCAGGGAGATTCGGGTGCTAGCCTCTGGCTCACAAGTTACAAGATGAAAGTTTACAAGATGATGATCATGCATTCATGCATGCACGCATACATGATTTCTACGAGGCATACCGGAACATGACATGGGTTTTCAAGCATGAGTTTTATCTGCGTTTTCGCATTCATGTACACACTTCAGGATGCTTGTATTGTATCATGCCTTATACTGTTTCTTTTGTGATGTTTCTATTACTGCTTGTATGATATTACTATTGTGTGTTTTTATTATTGTTATGGTCTGCTAGTAGCTTGTACTCGCTGAGTATTCCATGCTCAGCCGTACTTTCATGTCGGCAGGTACTGAGGGAGCCCTCGACCCGGAGCCTTGGGTCGAGGAAGAGTATATAGAGGAGAGAGAGCCGGCTATTCCATTACAGTCTCAGGCGGACCGAGACCTCGATGTGTGGCCATACCTCGACTACTGTTGAAGGGAGAGTATGAGAGGGTCTTGTGTATATTCTGATATTTTGACAGGTGGGCCTGTCCACCTTAGACTTAGACATGTCTTGTATTTATGTTAACTTGGAATACTATTTTGGATCATTAGAAGAAATGAAAATTTGTTTACGCTTCCGCATATATGTTAGCTTCCGCGCTCTGATTATCGTTGTTAGTACTGTATTTTATCTTGTGCATTACAGGATGGTTTGATAAGTACGTAGTGTGACACCTAAAATATTCCTAAACTCCTAGGGGGTATTTGGGCGTTACAACCGGACTTACCTCGGCCTACCAGGCCCCGCCTTAGCCTACCGGGCTACTCACCACTTACCCTTTACTGTGGTTAGCAACCCTAACTACAGTTAGTTCGGCCTAACCCCGGTTAGCAATCCTAACCCAGGTCAGACTACTCCCTTGGCCTACCGGGCTTACATACCTTGCACTTGACCCTCCTCGGTCAACCCACCCTAGTCTACCGGACTAGTCCATGTTAGTTACCCTTGGTGCACACACACAAGCCCCTAGCCTCAGTATAGGCTCATGTGCGAGAACTACGCTCGGTCTGATCTCACCCTGTGAATACGTAGGCAGCCCAACATGGGCCCGATTCTAGTTAGCTTTTCCTTTCTTGGATTAGTGTTCACTTAAACGCTTCGGCATTTTAAACAAGATTAACTTTAATTGGCTTAAACCTGGGAAGTACGGAACCATTGTAAAATGGAAGCCTCGGGGTGCCTAACACCTTCCTCGGAGTTAACCGAACCCCTTACCCTGATCTGTCTCGTGGACCAAGACCTTATCCAAAACTCGGGGGACTTATCTTGTGCATTACAGGATGGTTTGATAGGTACGTAGTGTGACACCTAAAATATCCCTAAACTCCTAGGGGGTATTTCGGGGCGTTACAGAGTGGTATCATAGCGCTAGGCATTAGAGTCCCTAGGGTCACTTGGATGATTGAACAAGGTATTAGAATCACCTTAGAGAGTTGTATTCCAAGTATAGACTAACAAGTTAGTCTTAGTCAAAATGGGTTGAACTTCAACCGAACATAGAGTCCTACGCTAGGAACACGGATTGTATGTTATGTTATTGTGTTATATACCATGTGTACATTATTTGTGTTGTACTTATTAAATATGCTTGATGAATATGTATTGAGTGAATTGCGAAATTTGTACTAAATGCGTATCCAAGTTAGACTCATGTTGTATTGTCGTTCTCAGGAGAAATCATGAGACGCAATACCCGGGGTCGCGGGTACAACACGAGGGGTAATGGAGGTGATGCTCCATCGGGTGATAATCAACCCGACTTTGCCCAAGCATTCGCATCCATAGCCGAGACTTTGGCTATGTTGGCAGCAAGGCAACCGGCCACTCCGCCTAATGCGGCACTTATACCGGCTCCTCCTAATCGAGCCCAAGCCGGGATAGAAGCTTTTCGGAGGATGAGGCCTCCAAATTTTTGTGGAAGCATTGATCCACTTGTCGCTAAGGGTTGGATTCGGCAACTCGAGAAGATATTCTCGGTATTGGCACCTACGGAAGTGGAAAGGGTCACTTGGGCCGCCTTTATGCTTGAAGGCGAGGCCGACCATTGGTGGAACCGCACTTCGGACCCGAGAGTTGACCCGGCAAGGTCAAGATTGGACTTGGGAGGAATTCTTGGAAGCTTTCAACAAGAAATAATTTCCGGTCGGAATGAGAGAGAAGATGGAAGTGGAATTTATTACCTTGGAGCAAGGTAATATGTCCGTAGCGGCTTATGAAGCCAACTTTTCAGAGCTATCTCGATTTACTCCACACATGATAGCTACCGAGGCTATGAAGGCCCGAAAATTCGAGAGGGGGTTGAAGGCCTACCTCAAGGATCGTGTCTCAATGTTCCGACATGAGACATATTCAGAAGTTGTGGACAAGGCATTGTTGGCCGAGTCAAATTCCGAAGAGTTCTTTAAGAAAAGAGGAATGGAGAAAGGACAGTCAAGTAGTTCAGGGGAGAAGAGAGCAAGGACTAGCTTGTATCAGTCCACAGGGCCGGCTCAGTCATAGAGGATGTATTCGGCACCACAAGCCCCTCGCTCTTTTGCTCCACCGGCTTTTCGCCCGGCTACCTCATATGCTCCTCGCCCCGCAGTTACTCAGGTTACGGGATATGCTCCTTCCCTCTATTCACATGAGGTATGCACTCTTTGTGGAAGGAGGCATCCAGCAGGAGAATGCCGGAGGGTTTCAGGAAGTTGCTTCCATTGTGGTGACCATGGTCACATGGTTAGAGATTGTCCCCGACGTCAATTGCCAGCTCAGTCTTCGGGGAGCAGGCCCCCGATTAGGCAGACATCTCAGCCTAGCTCTTCTCAGGCTTCGAGGGCCTCACAGTCTACCCGGCCTCCTCGCCCAGCCACATAGGGCCGAGTCTTTGCCTTATCCGAGAGAGACGCACGTGCATCCGACGATGTCGTGCAAGGTACGCAAAAATTCTAGAGTCTAAGTTGTGTAAAATTTCTATGGTTTAGGATGTGATTATTTATACTAAGGGTTACCTATGTATGATGCTTGTGATTGTTTGAAATCTACTAATAGTAGCTACTTAATCTCACAGGCGCTTTATTAGTGAACGAGTGTCTCGTCCGAGTGTTGATCGACACAGGATCCACTCACTCCTTTGTGTCACCTAGTTTCGCGAAGGGATTTTTGACTGAGGCTACTCCGTTAAAGCAGGAGTTGACCATTGCAACTCCACTCGGCAAGTCAGTTGATACGGACAAGATATTCAGGGATAGTGTGGTTCAAGAGGGGAGAATGAACTATTAGCCGATCTCATCGTCCTAGATTTTCAAGACTTGGATTTTGATGTCATCTTAGGGATGGATTGGTTGTCAAACCATCACGGGCATGTTGCATGTTTTGAAAAGATGGTGAATTTCAAGCCGGAAGGGGGTAAGCCTTTTCACTTCCGAGGATTAAGAGAGAGGGACATTGCTCGCCTCGCAGCCTTGAGTATAGCAAACCTAGAAGCACAAAACTCCTCGGCAATTCCGGTCGTGAGTGATTTCTTGGACGTATTTCCGGAGGAACTTCCCGGGTTACCTCCGAATCGGGAGATTGAGTTCGCTATAGAGCTTACTCCGGGCACCGCTCCGATTTCAAGAGCCCCATATAGAGCTGAAAGAATTGAAGAAATAGATTGAGGAGTTACAACAACTTGGTTTCATCCAACCAAGTGTGTCACCGTGGGGAGCTCCGGTCCTTTTTGTAAAGAAGAAAGACGGGTCGATGAGAATGTGTATAGACTACCGTCAGTTGAACAAGGTAACTATCAAGAATCGTTATCCCTTGCCAAGGATCGATGACTTGTTCGACCAACTGAATGGAGCGAGATTCTTCTCCAAAATTGATCTTAGATCGGGGTATCATCAATTAAGGATCAAGGCGGAAGATGTTCCGAAGACGGCTTTCAGGACTCGGTATGGGCATTACGAGTTCCTTGTCATGCCTTTTGGGCTGACGAATGCACCGGCGGCATTCATGGATTTGATGAACCGGGTGTTCCGATCTTACTTGGATCGATGCGTGATTGTATTCATTGATGACATTTTGGTGTATTCCCAGACACGAGAAGATCACGCACGAGACCTCTGCCTTGCCCTGGAGATGTTGAGAGAGCATAGGCTATATGCCAAATTGAGTAAGTGCGAGTTCTGGTTAGAGAAGGTCGCATTTCTTGGACACGTGGTGTCAGCCGAGGGCATTTCTGTAGATCCAGCCAAGGTTGAGGCAGTCATGAGTTGGGAGAGGCCCAAGAGTGTCACGGAGATACGTAGTTTCCTCGGATTGGCAGGCTACTACTGGAGATTTGTGGAGGGATTCTCCAGTTTGGCTGCACCTCTCACCTACTTGACAAGGAAAAATGCAAAGTTCAGTTGGAGTGACCGATGTGAAGTAAGTTTCCAAGAGTTGAAGAAACGCCTCACCACAGCCCCTGTCCTTACTGTGCCATTTGGACCTTTTGGGTATGAGGTGTATAGTGATGCCTCGCATGTTGGACTCGGGTGTGTCCTAATGCAACACAAGAAGGTCATTGCCTATGCATCAAGACAGTTGAAAGAGCATGAAAAGAACTACCCCACTCATGACTTGGAGCTTGCGGCGGTCGTGTTTGCACTTAAAATTTGGCGACATTATCTGTACGGGGTGGAGTTCTATGTGTACACGGACCACAAGAGCCTCAAGTATCTCTTTTCCCAAAAAGAGCTAAACTTACGACAACGGCGTTGGATTGAGTTCTTAAAGGACTACGAGTGCACTATCCAATATCACCCGGGAAAAGAAAATGTGGTGGCAGACGCTCTGAGTAGGAAACCATCGGGGTTGTTGGCTCACATGTTGGTGCGGGAATGGAGACTGTTAGACGATTTGGAAAATCTAGACATCAGTGTGAATGATTCTGTCCGCAGTCCGGTTTTGGAAAATGTTACAGTTCGGCCGTACCTTATAGACTTGATCCAGGAGTATCAAGCCACAGACACTGACTTGTTGGCTTTCCGGGATAAGGAAGTGGCCAAGGGTAGTACGGACTTCTCTCTCACTAGCCGAGGTGCTATTACATTCAAGGGAAGGCTTTGTGTCCCAGCCAATGCAGACCTTCGGAGAGAGATTATGGACGAAGCTCACCGGTCTAAGTATACAGTGCATCCCGGGGGGACAAAGATGTATCGGAACCTCAAGAGTCACTTTTGGTGGCGAAACATGAAGAGGGAGGTTGCGGAGTATGTGGCACGGTGTTTGGTGTGCCGACAGGTGAAAGCAGAGCATTTGAGACCGGCGGGTCTTTTGCAATCTCTCCCTATTCCCGAGTGGAAATGGGAACATATCTCTATGGACTTCATCGTGGGGTTACCGAAGATGGTTAGGAAGACCGATGCTATATGGGTAGTTGTTGATAGACTCACGAAGTCCGCTCATTTCTTACCGTACCGGACTACATTCAACTCCAATCAGTTAGCAGAGCTATACATCAAGGAAATAGTCCGATTACACGGGGTGCCAGTGAGTATTGTGTCGGATAGAGACCCAAGATTCACATCCAGGTTTTGGAAAAGTTTTCAAGGTGCAATGGGCTCCCGGTTAGACTTTAGCACAGCTTTCCACCCACAGACCGACGGGCAAACCGAGAGGGTGAATCAGGCTATTGAAGATATGCTCCGAGCATGTATGCTAGACTTCAAGGGAAGTTGGGAAGATCACCTACCTTTGGTGGAATTCGCTTACAACAATAGTTATCAAGAAAGCATACAAATGGCGCCTTTCAAGGCTTTGTACGGAAGGAGTTGTAGATCCCCGTTGTATTGGGATAAAGTGGGAGAAAGAAAGATTTTGGGCCCCGAGTTAATTGAACAAACCGCGGATAGGGTCAAGCTTATCCGGGAGAGGTTAAAGACCGCACAAGATAGACAGAAAAGCTATGCCGACAACCGAATGAGGGATCTTGAATTCCGAGTCGGTGATTTTGTGTTTTTAAGGATTTCACCGACCAAAGGTGTTATGCGATTCGGGAAGAGAGGCAAGCTTGGCCCGAGATATGTGGGTCCATTCGAGATCATTGCTCGAGTTGGTGAGGTAGCTTACCGGGTTGCTTTACCCGATCATATGGTGGCGGTCCACAACGTGTTTCACATCTCCATGCTCCGGAAGTATATCCCGGATCCTTCACATGTCGTCGAACTTGATACGATAGAGATCCGAGAGGACCTCACGTTGGTTGAGAAGCTGATTCACATATTGGATCAAAGAGACCAAGTGCTTTGCAACAAGACTATACCGCTAGTCCTAGTGCAATGGCAATATCACGCGAGAGAAGAAGCCACGTGGGAGAGTGAGGCCGAAGTCAAAGCAAAGTATCCTGAGTTGTTTGAATAGGTTTGTGTATATGGCTTGTGATTTTGCTTTGGTTTTGTACATGTATGTATCGTCCAAATTTCGGGGATGAAATTTTTGTAAGGGGGGAGAATGTAGCACCCCGGACTTTTTCATCCTTAATGAATAGCACCTTCGTAGCTAATTGTCCGTTTTTGTAGTCTAATTAATAAATAAAGGAGAAATCGGAAATTCCGAAAGGTCAAAAATGTTCATTTTCGAAAGACGGATCCAACGCAAGTTGAATCGTCGAAATCGGACGAACGAGTCAAAAGATATGGTCAAAACAGTCGGGACCAGCAGAGCACCGATCGCTTGGTCCACGGAGCGATCGATCGGTATCTATCGACTGGTGGAAAATTTTGTATGGGGAGATTTTCCAGAGAGCATGTTTTTGACCGGTCACTCGGTCAAGAACACCGATCGCTCGGTAGGCAACCGATCGATCGGTCATTAACACCGATCGCTCGGTCCTCACGTTTTTGCAAAAATTTCAGTAAGGGCGTTTTCATCTTTTGGGTGTTAAACCCTTACCCATAAGGGTTTGCTCGACCCTTTGAGGCCTCACTTACAACATTTGAGGGATTTTGAGAGATAGAAAGAGAAGAGGAGAAAGCTCTAACCTAGAGTTTGGTTTTGAGAAGGAAATCAAAGGGGGTTTAAGAACCATAGCTCACCCCAACTCGAGTTGCTTCAAAATCGAGGCTCAAGCTCGTGTGTGAACCATTCTCCAAGCTAGGGCAGCAACCCAAGCACGTTTTTGAAAGGGGTTTCTTCCCCAACTCAAGTCTCCTTCAAGCAAAGGTGTTCTTCTTTCAAATTGGAGCTTCAATCAAGGTTTTTACCAAGGATCAAGCCTTGATCTAAGGTTAGTACACCCTACTAACTTACCCTAGCAAAAATCTAGGTTTTCTATATAAAAATGTGATTCCTTATATTATGTTTTCCTCCTTATGAAAAGTGTTATCCCCCAGTAAATATAAACAAGATAATGGAAAAGGTGTGGATGTGTGGATGGAATGTTGGATGTGGCGATTGGATGCCGAGATGTATGTTGTGTGATGTGTGTGATGGAAATGGTGGATGGGTATTTTACCAATAATGAACTTACCTTGATGTTTGGATGGAAAATATGCGCTAAAAAGAACAAGATGAATTATTAAGAAACATTGCATGTGTTGTGTTTGACAAAATGCCTAAACTATGAATAAACGACTTAGATGAAGAAAATGGAAATAGGTTTTATGCATGTGTTCTTATAGACGATGAATTGATCCAATGTCATGTGAATTACTTAAGTTACCTATGCTAATATTATGAATTGAATTGTAATGCCATATCTCTTTTGTTAAGCGCATTCCCACGATTGTTATTATTGGCACGCACATGAGCACGCATGATAGCATGAACCGAGATTTCAAGAGCATGTGCATATAATAAACAACAAGAAAATATTGCATGTCAAGGAGGTTGGTAGCCCAGGGAGAATTCGGGTACTAGCCTCTGGCTCACAAGATAACCCCTAAATCACCTATTGTCAAGGAGGTTGGTAGCCCAGGGACATTCGGGTACTAGCCTCTGGCTCACAAGAAAACCAAACATTGCATATCAAGGAGGTTGGTAGCCCAGGGACATTCGGGTACTAACCTTTGGCTCACAAGTACATTGCATATCAAGGAGGTTGGCAGCCCAGGGAGATTCGGGTGCTAGCCTCTGGCTCACAAGTTACAAGATGAAAGTTTACAAGATGATGATCATGCATTCATGCATGCACGTATACATGATTTCTACGAGGCATACCGGAACATGACATGGGTTTTCAAGCATGAGTTTTATCGGCGTTTTCTCATTCATGTACGCACGTCAGGATGCTTGTATTGTATCATGCCTTATACTGTTTCTTTTGTGATATTTCTATTACTGCTTGTATGATATTACTATTATGTGTTTTTATTATTGTTATGGTCTGCTAATAGCTTGTACTCGCTGAGTATTCCATGCTCAGCCGTACTTTCATGTCGGCAGGTACTGAGGGAGCCCTCGACCCGGAGCCTTGGGTCGAGGAAGAGTATATAGAGGAGAGAGAGCCGGCTATTCCATTACAGTCTCAGGTGGACCGAGACCTCGATGTGTGGCCATACCTCGACTACTGTTGAAGGGAGGGTATGAGAGGGTCTTGTGCATATTCTGATATTTTGACAGGTGGGCCTGTCCACCTTAGACTTAGACATGTCTTGTATTTATGTTAACTTGGAATACTATTTTGGATCATTAGAAGAAATGAAAATTTGTTTACGCTTCCGCATATATGTTAGCTTCCGCGCTCTGATTATCGTTGTTAGTACTGTATTTTATCTTGTGCATTACAGGATGGTTTGATAGGTACGTAGTGTGACACCTAAAATATTCCTAAACTCCTAGGGGGTATTTCGGGGCGTTACAACCGGACTTACCTCGGCCTACCAGGCCCCGCCTTAGCCTACCGGGCTACTCACCACTTACCCTTTACTGTGGTTAGCAACCCTAACTACAGTTAGTTCGGCCTAACCCCGGTTAGCAATCCTAACCCAGGTCAGACTACTCCCTTGGCCTACCGGGCTTACATACCTTGCACTTGACCCTCCTCGGTCAACCCACCCTAGTCTACTGGACTAGTCCATGTTAGTCACCCTTGGTGCACACACACAAGCCCCTAGCCTCAGTATAGGCTCATGTGCGAGAACTACGCTCGGTCTGATCTCACCCTGTGAATACGTAGGCAGCCCAACATGGGCCCGATTCTAGTTAGCTTTTCCTTTCTTGGATTAGTGTTCACTTAAACGCTTCGGCATTTTAAACAAGATTAACTTTAATTGGCTTAAACCTGGGAAGTACGGAACCATTGTAAAATGGAAGCCTCGGGGTGCCTAACACCTTCCTCGGAGTTAACCGAACCCCTTACCCTGATCTGTCTCGTGGACCAAGACCTTATCCAAAACTCGGGGGACTTATCCCTTCTGAATGAATAGGTGGCAAATCTCGAAACCCCGTGAGACTAAATCAGGGAGTGAATTCCCGCGCTCCTAACTATCTCTCCAAGTTAACAAAGAAGAACAGCTGGGCGGTAAAACCAAAACCTCGACCCCACATCTTTGTAACCTTCCCGGTAAGGACATTCAAAGCCTACCCTGACACCCTTCTTGCACCAGTTGCCAAAATCTCAAACCTCCTGTCCAATGACATGTCTTCAGGCATTCTAGATGTAGAAGTGTTTAATATGGCATAGATGTTCGATGGGCTGACTGTCGAAGACACCGCAGAAACAAAAGATCCAGTGAGAGAGCAGGTCTGCACCCTCTCCAACAGCGTCAAAGCATCATCCAGTCACCGACCACTGATCCGTTGGTGGATTGAGGCTCTCATCATCGAGGCCATCCAGGGTCGGGGAAAGTATAGTATAGGGCAAGTTGGTCCAATCAGGCAGTGACCAAGCACCATTCCTTTCCTCCTTTTAATCTCTTTTTGCTCCTGTTGAAAAATCTAAATGTCAGCCACTGTAGGCCCTTTTTTTTCGAGTTAACCTTTGTAGACAACAATCATCTATTTTTATAAATGAAAATATGATATTTTGACTCAAAATCATGTTTTACATAAAACATATCAAAATCAACTGATGACGAAAACACATGGACTCTTCCCCTAGAAGGCCTAGTGTCATGAAGCCACCAAAAATAACAAAAAGCATGCTAAACTAAGCTTACTGATTTGCCAGGAAATCATGTCTGACAGGGCTACCCCTAAAACCCTCCTTAAACTTTCGGAAGTTGAGTATGACATAGAGCAGGAAGAGGAATTGCCTCAAGAGATCTTGGACCTCCTAGAGCACAGTGAAGGGATCCTACAGTGTAACATCGAGGACACTAACACCATAAATTTTGGATCTGAAGATAGTCCCCAGCTTATCAAGATCGGCACAACCATGAGCCTGCGACAGAGAATAGACATGATCAGCTTCCTGAAGAGATGCAGTGACGTCTTCGCCTGGTCTTATGCAGACATGCCCGGCCTAGAGCCAGCTTTGGTGGTACACAGACTACCCCTAAACTCAGAGATGAGACAAGTTAAACATAAACTGAGACTGATTAGGCCCAAATGGTCACAGAAAGTCAAAGAATAGGTAGAGAAGCAGATCAAAAGCAGGCTTCCTAATAGTAGGGACTTACCCTGAATGGTTAGACAACATTGTGCCAGTACCCAAGAAAGATGGCAAAGTCCGAATGTGTATCGACTACCAAAATCTGAACAAGGCAAGCCCTAAAGACAACTTTCCCCTCTCGTACATCGATATTCTGGTCGACAATACAGTAGGGCATAAGACACTCTCATTCATGGATGGTTTTTTCAGATACAATCAGATTAGAATGACAGAAGAAGACATGGAGAAAACCTCCTTTATCACACCTTGGGGCATATTCTGCTATAAGGTAATGCCCTTCAGACTTAATAATGCAGGGGCAACCTACCAGAGGTTCATGACAGCACTATTTCATAACACAATCAACAAGATAGCTGAAATTTATGTGGATGACATGATCGTCAAATCACCTACTGCTAGACAACACCCTGAAGACCTAAAGAAGCTATGTGACAAACTCAGAGAATTCGGCCTAAGACTAAATCCGGCCAAATATGTCTTTGAAGCCTCATCAAGAAACCTCCTTGATTTTATAGTCAACAAAAGAGGCATTGAGATCGATCCAGCTAAAGCCAGAGCTATCATTAAAATACCGACTCCCCAAACTGAAAAAGAAATCCACGGATTCCTGGACAGAATTCAGTACATTAATCGATTCATCTCTCAGCTCACTCCGATATATGAGCTAATCTTTAAGCTTCTCAAGAAGAATGTACCTCCACTCTGGATAGATGAGTGCCAGGGGGCCTTTTGCATGATAAAGCAGTATCTTCTCCACCCTCTAGTACTTATGCCTCCTACACCAGAACGGCTACTGCTACTCTACATCTCAATATAAGAAACCTCCATGGGGTGTGTCTTGGCACAGCATGATAGGACATGCAGAATAAAGCAAGCTATCTACTACATTAGTAAACGCCTGCTTGAGTATGAAGAGAGGTATAACCCACTTGAGAAAACTTATCTGGCATTGGTCTGGGCTACTCAGCATTTGTGGCACTATTTGCTTTCTTACCCGGTAATCCTGATCTCCCAGATGGACCCACTCAATTACCTACTGGAAAAGCCAGCCACTACCGGGAGGACAGCCTAATGGCTTATGATGTTATCTGAATTTGACATCACGTACATGACTCAGAAGTCAACCAAAGGGTAGGCAATCGCAGATCACCTAGCCCATAGTCCAGCACAAGATTACGTTTCAGTACATGATGAGTTCCCAAATGAAGCCATCCTGTATACAGAAACAGAAGAGCAAGAATACCTCAACTGGGAGTTGTATTTTGATGGAGCTGCTAACAATCATGGACATGGGGCAGGAGTAAGGGAGCCCACCTTCCCATCTCAGTCAAGCTAAAATTCAGATGCTCAAACAACAAAGCAGAATATGAGGCATGCATAGTTGGGCTAAAAGAAGCCTTAAGCATCGAGATTTAAGAGATAAACGTCTACGGTGACTCATCTTTGGTAATTTATCAGGCAAATGAATCTTGGGCCATCCGAGAAGCCAGGCTAGTCTCATACCTGGCCTATCTCTGTCGTGATCCAAAACCCACCTTAAGAGTTAGAGTGAATCTTGGACGACTTAATCATGACTTACATGACTTACTTGCCAACCCAACCTACAAAATACCTGGAGCATACATAATAGAGGACAATCAGTGGAAACATAAACTACAAAGTACAGCGGAAGTCTAACCAAAATCTCTGTGTATATATACATGATCCAAGTTTGTACAAAAGATACACAAAAGAAAGTGCGGACAGGCCCGCTCAAATACATGAATACATCTCTCTCAACTCACCCATAGCTATCCACTCAGAATCTACCCCAACCTAATAGTAACCCTCACCTTGAGGTTCCTCCACAGGCTCCTCAACGTACTCCTCCTCCACCCATGGGCAAGGAGCACAGACATCAAATGGAGCAGTAGCTCCCTCAGAACCTGCCGACATAAACGTACAACTGAGCATGGAATACTCAGCGGATACCAAACACTAACCCACATCCATAGCAAAGCAATAAAAATATAAGGTAGGAAGCAATTTATATCATAACAGGAAAGTAAGGCAGTTTATAGACATGCTTGTATTTCGTAAAAGCCGATAAAACCCTTGAAACCTTGTGCACTTGACTTGACTTAAGATACCATTTTCGTACTTGAAAACTTGTTTATCGTGCCATGTGTGTCATGCCATGTCATGCGTGTCATGCCTGTATGATGCTTACTTGCTCGGAAAATAAACTACTTGTGAGGGAAGGGAAACCCTTCTTCCTACATATTCATGCCATGTTATGTCCCATGCTTGTTCGGAAAAGTAAATTACTTGTGAGGGAAGGGAAACCCTTCTTCCTACATGTTCATTTCATGTTATGTCCCATGCTTGTTCGGAAAAGTAAACTACTTTTGAGGGAAGGGAGACCCTTCTTCCTAAATGTTCATGTCATGTCATGTCATGCTTGCTTGGAAAGTAAACTACTTGTGAGGGAAGGGAAACCCTTCTTCCTACATGTTCATGTCATGTTATGTCGCATGCTTGTTCGGAAAAGTAAACTACTTGTGTAGAGCCCCGGACCTTTTCACATTTAATGCATGACACTTTCATTGTCATTTTGCCTTTAAAGAGGTATAATTAATAAATAAGGAAGAAATTAGAAATTCCGAAATGTCAGAAATGTTTCTTTTCGAAGTACGAACCCAACGCAAGTTGAATCGTCAAAATTGGACGAACGAGTCAAAAGATATGGCCAAAACAGTCTGGACCTGCAGGCAATCGTTGCTCGGAAGGCACTAAGGACGTAGCTCGGAAGGCACTAAGGACGTAGCTCGGAAGGCACTAAGGACGTAGCTCTAACTCTGATAACGTATACGTTGTGCATCCGTTGTGCAACAGACAACGGGTACGTCGTGCAGCAGACAACGTGTACGTTGTACAGCAAACAACGGGCACGTTGTACATAAGACAACGGACAACGAGCTCAGCACTATGCACAACACAACGTGACAACGGGTTCGGCACCCTTCACAACGGACAACGAGCTCAGCACTATGCACAACACAACGTGACAACGTGTTTGGCACTATTCACAGCACAACGGGTTCGGCACCCTTCACAGCACAACGTGTTCGGTACTATTCACAGCACAACGTGTTTGGCACTATTCACAGCACAACGTGTTTAGCACTATTCACAGCTCAACGTGTTCGGCACTCGTGTTTTTGCAGAAATTATAGTAAGGGTATTATGGTCTTTTGGTCGGTTCACTCTTACCTTAAGAGTTTAACCCGAGCCTTTAGGGCTCATTCTCAACACTTAGAGAGATTGGGAGATAAGAAGAGAGGAGAGGGCGATTCCTAAACCTAGGGTTTCCATTTTGGAGAGAATCAAGGGGTTTGTGAACCCACACTCAACTCAAGCCCATTTTTCTTCAAGATCAAGGCACAAGCTCGTGAGGAGCATCTCCTCAAGCTAGGGCAGCAACTCACGGTCGTTTTTGGAAGGGGATTTCTTCCTCACTTGATCAAGGTCGGTACTTCTTGCTACCCTCCTAGTTATAGTTCCTCTTTTCCCTTTATTTCTTTTGATTTTCTTTCATTTACACATGTGCTATGAGATGGATGGTTGTGAATGGTGAATGGAGATGGAATGGGCGATTGGATGCCAAGGGTTGTGTTGTGATGATTAAAATGGGGAGGGCATTGTATCCATAATAAACACACCTTTATGATGTGAGTAAACTCACCTAGAAAAGCATGATTTAGGTTTAAATGAATAATGAATAATGAACACACCATGTTTGATGAAATGCCAAGGTGAATAAAATGAGTTGTAAATTAGGAAATGCATGCCTAATAAATTATGAATATTGCTAGGGCCTATGATAGTGTGTTTTCTTTCTTTCCCTAAATGATATGAATATTACATTGCTCAATCATTGATGTTATATGTGTTGTGAAATTACCCAAATGTCATATTTAAATTTAAATGCAAGTATGTACACGGTTCCCACGAGCACGGCATGCATGACATGATTTATCGAGGTTTTCAAGAACATGGTTAGAGGTGGGACATATCCTACGATATGTTTTACCTCGCTTTTCACAAGAAAACAAGAACCAACATTCCACGAGGGGTCTCCCCTCACTCACAAGTGCATATCATGAAGAAGGGCCTCCCTTCCCTCGCAAGTACATACATATCATGAAGAAGGGTCTCCCTTCTCTCGCAAGTGCATTGCATAAAGAAGGGTCTCCCTTCTCTCTCAAGGCATCTCTCAAGCGCATCTCACAAGGATATCTCACAAGTGTATCTCACAAGTTACATGATCACAAGCAAGCACGCATGACATGCATGACATGACACGTACGACACGCTCGACAAGATCAAGTAAGACAAACACGACAAGCTTTCAAGTACGAAAAGATATTTCAAGCCAAGTCAAGTGCACGATGTTTTCAAGAGGTTTTATCGGCTTTCTACGAATTACAAGCATGAATATAAATTGCTTTACTTCCTTGTATGATATAAATTGTTCCTGTTCTATATATGCAACTTGCTTCCTACTTTATGTATGCTATCTGTATACTATGACTGTTGGTTAGTATTTAGTACCCGCTGAGTATTCCATGCTCAGCCGTACTTCTTATGTCGGTAGGTTCTGAGGGAGCTGCTGCTCCATTTGATGTTTGTGCTCCTGGTCCATGGGTGGAGGAGGAGTACGTCGAGGAGCCTTTGGAGGAACCTCCCGTAGAGGGTTATCAGTAGGTGGTGTTAGATTCTGAGTGGATTAGCTGTGGGTGAGCATGAGTGATTATATCCATGTATTTTGGCGGGCATGTCCGCACTTTCTTTGTTTTGATTTCTTTGTATTAAACTTGGACCATGTGTATATACTTAGAGGTTGTTAGACTTCCGCTGTGTTTTATAGTTATGTTTCCGCTGTCATCCTCTATTGTATATGCTCTGTGGGTTTTTGCAGGTTGGTTTGTCAAGCAAGTCATGTAAGCCATGATTAGTCGTCCAAAGTTCACTCTAACTCTTAGGGTGGGTTTTGGGTCGCGACAACTTGTGAGGGAAGGGAGACACTTCTTCCTAAATGTTCATGTCATGTCATGCTTGCTTGGAAAGTAAACTACTTGTGAGGGAAGGGAGACCCTTCTTCCTAAATGTTCATGCTATGCCATGCCATGTTCTTGCCAAAAGCGAGGTAAAACATATCGTAGGATATGTCCCACCTCTAAGTCTCGTTCTTAAAAATACCGATAAAACATGTCATGTGAACCGTGCTCGAGGGACCGTGTAAAATTAAGTATGACAATTGTATCGAGAACATTTCAATTGATCAATAATTAAATCAAACCAATAAGCATTTAATCTATCAAGAAGTTCACACATACATTTTCTAAAATAAAGCATCATCTTCTTCATTGAGGCATTTCATCAAACACTTGGTATGCGCATTATGGTTAATACCTAAATCTTGGATTTCTAGGTGGGTTAAGCTCATGTCATACATGTACGTTTGTTATTGGTCCAATGCCCTTCCCATTTCATTCATTTCAACAAACACACGGCATCCAATCGCCCATTCACATTCAACATCCATCCATCCATCCATTCTCCTTATCTTGTTTAGAGATTTAGGGAAAATCATCAAATGAAAGAAAAACAAGGAGAATAGGTGAACTAGAAGGTTAGTATAGGGTACCAACCTCAATAGAGCGAAGAAAACCCTCGAAGTAGCTTGGAGGAGAACTCCACGTGGTGCTTAAGCTTGGATTAGGAAGACCTTGAGATTTGGGGAAGAAATGTGGAGTTAATCCTTCACTCCAATCCAAAATCCTCTTGGAAACCCCCCTTTTTTTTTCCTCTCCCTTCTCTTCCTCTCCTCTAGGTTAGCAAAAGCCCCAAATGAAAACCCTCAAATAAATAAAGGGTTAAAACCCTCAATTTCGGAATCTGCTACCGCATGCAATCGATCGGACACTTATATGCGATCGATCGCAGGTCCTTGCGATCGATCGTACCTGGATGCGATCTATCGCACATGAACCCGAACATATTAGTCTGATTTCCCCCTGTATGCGATCGATCGCACATTCTTGCGATCGATCGCAGATCCCTGCGATCTATCGCACCTGGGGATCCATCTATCGCATATGACCCCGAGAGTTTGGAACCCATTTCGCCTGCATGCGATTGATCGCACCTAACTTGCGATCGATCGTACCCTCCAAATTTTGTTGTTTTCTCCTATTTTTCCCTACTTTGGTAATTTGGCCATAATTTTTGACTCGATTGCCCGATTTTGACGATTCAACTTGCGTTGGATTCGTCTTTCGAAGGGAAACATTCCTGATGTTTTAGAATTTCCAATTTCTTCTTTATTTATTGACTAAATTGCCCCTGAAGACAACTGATCCGTGAATGGGTTTCAGTAATTCGGGTTTTCGATATATTCGACTTAGGAATCTACCTTTTTAACACTTAGAGTTGTTCAAAATTTATCATTTCATAGAAATAGGAGGATTACAAAGGCTTCATGCCTTGGCATGGTTCCCAATGCATGGCAAAAAGTTTTGGGGCTCTACAATCTCAATATACTGATCACTCAGTTCAGTAGAATCACCTTCAGTCACAGGTCCAGGAACCACAACAGATTCACAGACGCACTGACTACTCTCGCCTCTATGATACAAATTCCTAAAGGCATCATGCTCTGGCCAATCGAAATCCAGCAACAGGATTAGGCTGCCTACTGCTTTGAGGAAGAAAAGGTGTCAGATAACATGCCTTGTTATGCAGACATCAAGCAGTATCTCGAGGACGGACCTTCCCACTCGATGCCACCAAAACAAACCGTCGGGTAATCAGAAGACTGGCCATTCAGTTTACTCTCTCAGGAGGAATCTTGTACAAGAGATCGCCAACCATGATCTAGCTTAGATGCCTCGATACCCCTGAAGTAGCACAGGTAGTTAAAGAGGTCCACTGAGGAACTTGTGGCCCATATATGAATGGGTTTATGCTCTCCAAGAAAATACTCAGACTGGGCTACTACTGGTCTACAATAGAATTTTACTATTGCCTGCATATACAGAAATGTCACCAGTGCCAAATCTATACTGACAAGATCAATACACCACCAACCAGGTTACACAATCTCACTACTCCATGGTCATTCTCAGCTTAGGACATCGATGTCATCGGGCCCATAGCCCCAAAAGCATCAAAAGAACATCGATTGATCCTGGTAGCAATTGATTATTTCACCAAATGGGTCGAGGCAGCCTCTTATGCCAATGTCATAGCATCTGTAGTTCAGCGCTTTCTGAAAAAGGACATCATCTATCGATATGGTGTCCCATTGGAGATTGTAACAAATAATGCTCTCAATTTCTGTAATAAGGGGATGACAAATCTCTGCAAAAAGTTCAAGATACAACTCCAAGCCGTACAGGCCATAGACCAATGGTGCAATTGAATCCACCAACAAAAACATGAATAAAATTATAGAGAAGATGACAACCAATTACTTTGCCTGGCATGAGATGCTCCTATACGCACTCATGGTCTACAGAACGTCCATCCGAACCTCAATTGGGCCAACACCATTTTCTTTGGCTTATGGTATGGAAGTGATCCTCCCCATTGAAGTGGAAATTCCATCACTACGGGTGTTAATGGAAATAGAAATCTCGGAAGGAGAATAGGCACAGACCCGATATGAGCAGCTGAACTGATAGAAGAGAGGCGGCTGAAGGCCATCAATCATTCTTAGGCCTACCAGAGGCGCATGGCTAGGGCATTCAATAAGAAAGTCAAGCCCCGAAGCATTGAAGTCGGTGACTTGGTTCTCCAAAAAATGTTGCCAAACCGCCCTGACCTGAGGGGCAAGTTTACGGCCAACTACGAAGGCCCATACATCATTCGAGACAAATTCTCCGGTGGTGCCCTTCGAGTCGGACGTATGGATGACGAAGACCTCCCATAGCCCGTTAACATGGACAAATTCAAACGATATTACGCTTAGTGTTTAGATCTGATAGGCACTTTGCACTCGTAGATTCTCCGAGAAAAGACAGGATTCCATCTTTGGCACCCTCCTTATCCCCAGCAATGTAAACTATTTTTCAAAATCAATGAAATCCGCTAGTTAGCCCCTTTGAGCCTAACAGGCTTTCCTTTACAAAACCTTTTCAGGGACACCCTCCTTTCCCCTTTGCGATACTTGCCTGAACTACGTCATGACCTAATCCTACAAAGGGTACGTAGGCAACCTGACAATCAGGTGCGGTCACCAAAGGGATCAAGATATCTCCTGATTCATTCATTAAGTAGAGTCAAAACCTCTTTGAAGTCTCCCCGCGGAATTAAAATTTCTCCAAACAAAGTCAAAACTCTCCCAACTTCCCCAAACAGAGTCAACTCTCAAGGGTATAAAATTTTCATCAGAGGAAACTCCAAAATAGAATTTGAAACATTCTCGAACTCAGAGACTCCCCACAGAGACAACCTCTCCGGACTCTTTCCCCAGTAGAATATCCATACAGAAATCTTTCAGGGACAACCTCTCCCGAAACATTCCCCCAGCAGAGATAATCTCTCTCAAACTCCCTAGAAGTCAGCCTCTATCAAAAAGGAGAATTCCCCAACAGAGCAAAAAAAAATCTCTCAAGCGCAAATTCTAGTGCGCAAGTCAACTGCAACAGGAGAAATCCCTAAGAGAATACAAATCAATTGCAAAATAGGAGAGATCCTAGGGTATCCCAAACTTTGGTCCCCTAACCTACATTTCGTCCCACTCTAAGTCTTCCTAGATCCCCTAGAAACTATGAGTGCAACCGCAGTATCACATCTACATTCCTAGCGGAACCCAACCACTAGCAGAGCACCATCTAGAGCAATGAAGGGAGAAGACCCATTTCCCAAACAAATCGCGGGCATGAGTGAAAACCGGCAACAGCCTCATTGTAAAAAAATTGCCACCCAAACGTAGTCTTGCGACTAGGGGTAAAAAAGAGACAAAAATCAATCAGCTTCGCAGGCATGAAAAAAATCTGTAATGGCCTCATTGCACAAAAATTATGCGAATCTCAGGACTTGGTCATTCCAAGGGTAAAAAAGGGAGAAAAGCTGAAGAGTAGTTTAGCAACAAAATTCGGTAGCAATCAGTCTCACTGGATCCCCAATCATCCCCAGTAGATTCTGCCGAAAATAATTCCCTAGTGGACAGTTAATCCTCAATGGTCTATCACAGTGTTCCATTCCTCAGCGAATCCCCAGTAGATGTTTCCAATTACTTTCTACACTTCGGCAGGCTCTCCCTAGCAAAAGTCCTTAGTCTTCAACAAGCAGTGAAACAAACTTATGTTCCCCCAGCAGTATCCCCAGTGAGAGCAAAACCTCTTTTGAGTCATATTCCACTCTCTGAAAGTAAAGGATAGACAGTAAATCCTCTCTAAGTCCTGACAGGCAATTTACTGGCAAATCTAAAAACTAGGTAAGCATTTTTCTATCAAAATAATTTTTTTTTGCAAAAGTCCACAACACTTTTCATAAACATTTTTTAAACAAAGCTTCTGGTACTAAGATCCGATTGTACCAACTTGCACTAGGCAGCCCCGACAAGACAAGAAGAAGGAGCCGACACCACGCATCCTTGCAAGTTACAGTCAACAGAATCATCGAAAAGCATCCTTGTCTTTATCCCCTGCATTACATCATTTCACATAGCGTCATATCCCGAGTGACAAAACTCCTTAGCATCACTCAACATGACCAAGCTCCAGTGCCTCTGTGACATCTCAAAATCAATCCGACTAGTGCCTCTTCAACATACCATCTTTCATAAGCATCCATTAATCGCCAGCATGAGTGGCCCAAGCTGCTTCTTCTTCCCTAGCTCGCTCATATCTCCAGTAGGTATAAGCGAGTGCATCGCATCCACCATTTGCACAACATGTATAGAATCATCTCTAAAATTACAATCTTGGTCCAAAAATAGGATGATTCCAGTCTTTTTTGTCCAATTGCCAACTTGGCACTCTCTAGCAAAGAGGGGCAGCTGTAAGCACCCAATTTTTACACCCCTTTGTAATCATGGTTAATCATCTTAACCATGGTTAATACCTTCTAAACATAAGCAAACCATAGGCCTAACCCTAGTCAAGCCTTAGTCAAATCCTAGGCAAACCCTAGGTCAAACCTAAGCAAACCCTATGCCTAAATCTAGTCAAGCCTTAGTCAAATCCTAGGCAAAACCTAGGACAAACCTAAGCAAACCCTAGTCAAAGCTTTAGTAAAACCCTAGGTCAAACCCAAGCAAACCCTAGGCCTAACCCTAGGTTAACCCAAGGCCCATTTCTAGGCTCAGGGACTCAAAACCGTGGTCAGACCACCCTGCGGGCCCAAGCATGGGCCCACAAACCCTAGAAGCCCATTGGAGTAGGGTCTACATTTAGATTTTTGAAAAATCAAGAATGACGATAATAACTTTATTGTCATTTCCTCATTTAGAAAAAGTTACAGTACCCACAGACCAATTGCAACTGGGTTGAGCCTGTTTTAGCATCAATCAGGTAATGGCAGTAGAGTTTCTACCGCCATTCCCTTATTAGCCTAAACTAGGAATGAGAGTACTCAAATTACCGCCATTCCTGATGTTTGCTTTGAAACTATTCTGGCATCCCCCTGACAATTCCAACTCCGCCTCCCTCGTGTCTTACACCCCCTAAGGATATCCCTAAACTACCCTATGCCCCTTGAAGCCTACATATACACCCCTCCCCAAGCTTCAAACTCCATTCCAAAAATTCCATAGGAAATCTCTGTAGAATCTCAACCAACCTAAGTTCCAGCCCTTCTCACCTTTGTCCTCCACCTGAGGAGACCCCAAACCCTCCAGGGAGCTACCCCAGGCCTCTTCCAGTGTCACGCCCCAAAATCCCCCTAGGAGTTAGGTGAGACTTTAGGTGTGAGTATACATGACCTGGCAACACATCCTACAATAAATAAGACATTAACATAATCTAAGGAAGACATGATACAAAGTGTGGAAGCTAAAACGGTGCGGAAGCATAAACCAACTTTTCTCTTTTCTGTACATAGACTGTATTCTAAGTTAGATACAAAATATAACCAATAAAGGTGGACATGCGCACCTATCAAAATAAAAAATCATAACCCTCTCTCTCTCTCTCAATACTCCTCTGGGTAAGGCTAGCTATCTAAGTCTCTGGCCTCCACCTGAGGCTCCACCATAGGGTCCACATGAGACTCCTCCTCACCGTAATCCTCCTCAATCCAAGGACCCAGAGCACATATGTCGAATCGTGTACCTGCCGACATCAATATGTTTGGCTAAGTATGGAATAGTCAGTGAGTACAAGCTACTAGCTAACAATAGTAATAACACTATGCAATTCATAACATCAACTAAAAACAATGTAATGACTATGACATGCATGTAACTAAATACGAAAACCCTGTATAAAGCCAATATTCATAATTCATACTTATGCTTGAAAATATCTTTTCGTGTTGAAGAAAACTTGCTTGTCGTTTTAAAACTAGTACTTGTCTTATTCTTGTCTCGTGGAAATCATGCATATCATATCTTGTTCTTGTTTGGGATCACACATGTTTTGTCATGCTTGTCTTGTCATGCTTAATTTGTGAGCCAGATGTTAGTGCCCTTGTAGCGACTTATCAGCCGGATACGTAAGTATCCTTCAACAAAATATAGAAAGCAACTTATGAGCTAGATATGTAAGTATCCTTCAATGAAATAGAAAAGGTGCACCAACATCCTTGACCGGCCCTCTGTCCGGCATTATCATACTTGTCTTGTTTTCTTGTGAGCCAGGTATGACATATCCTGGGATATGCCCTACCCTTGACCGACTCAAAGTTTGACTTTATCAGTCTTGCTTGTTTTCTTGTGAGCCAGATATGACATATCCTAGGATATGCCCTATCCTTGACCAGCCCAATGTCTGGCTTTATCATTCATTTCATAAATCACGTGTCTTGTTCTTGCTTGTTTTTTTATATACATATACTAGAAAAAAATCTCGATTTATGCATGCATGCGTGCTTGTGTGTACCAATGTATGATAATCAATATGACATGGGCAATTTAAAGAATAACACATAGCATTTCAATTCTTTTCATAGTCATGTGAGGTAGTAAGCAATCATATAAAGTATTTGATCAAACTTTACCATTTAGGAGAAACTACGTGAATCATGTTTTTATAGTCTTAATTGAATTCTTTTAATTCCTATACAAGCATTTCATCAAACATGTGGCATTCAACATTCTTATAGTCATTTATTCTTGTTTTCATGTTCCAACATTTCATCAGTCACATAGAGTGCGTTCATTTTGTATACATTGCCCTTCCCATCTTACATCACACACCATCCATCACAATCCACATGGCATCCAATCACCTCAACCATCCACTCATCCCACACATCATTACTAATTAGTTCATCTTATACATTATTAGGGAACATTGGTTTATTTCAAGGAATAGGATATACAAGATCAAAGCATAATCATTTTTCAAGGAAAAACCTAGGTTATTACTAAGTTAACTAGGAGGGTGTACTAACCTTTGAGAATCAACTCCTTGATCTCGAAGAAACCCTTGAGTAGAAAACCCCCTAGCTTGATAGAGGAGGATCCAACTTTGAGGATGAAGGTCCATGCTTGAAAGATGATCCAAGCCTTGAGCTCCACTTGATCTCAAATCCAAAACCCTTCTTTGGATTCTCCCCAAATCTCCTTTCTTTTTTCTCTCCCTCTTAGGTTTAGAAAAAATCGCAAAACCCCCAAATGAAGCTCTATTTATAGGCAAAGGGTATAAAACCCTAAAATCTGAAATTCGTAACCTGCGCACACCAACTGTGATCGATCGCTACCTGTAGTTCGATCTATCAAACTCTAGCTGATTTGTCACACTTGCTCGAATGTTTCTGTTTGATTTTCCCCTCTATGCGATCTATCACACACCACCTACGATCGATCGCAAGTGAACTAGAAAGTTTTCTTAGTTTTTCTTCTGTATGCGATCAATCGCACCTTACCTGTGATCGATCGTATATCCCATTTTCTGAATTTTTTTACCAGTAGACCCCTTTGGGGTGTTTCCAACCTTGATCCTATACTTTTTAGGGCATTAACCCCCTATATACATAATACACATAACCCCTTACCATTTCTTTTCTCATTAATCAAAATTTTCAATACATGGAAGGCCCTTCAGCCAAGAAGACACTATCCATTAACCTAGTACAAAAGTTCCGGGGTGCTACATCCAGAGCTCCACCATTGTGTACCACCTCCACCACTATAAGGATCAATCCAGCAGGGTAGGGGCACCCCCTATGCCTTTTAATTTTTGTAAGAAGCATTTTAAGGCCCCTGGTCCTATTCCAGGGGCCCTTTTCATTTCTATTTTGTTCTGTATATCCAAGGACAGGGGCTCCCTTGCCTCTCCATAGGCATAGGGACCTCCTTGAGGGTTCAAAGCTCCGGCTCAATGGCCCCCCTATGTGCATGGATTAACCCCTAACCTTCTGGGGGACCCTCAATCCATGAGGGATCCCCTGGATGCAACTTGGTTCAGTTTCAAGAGGGAAAATTAAGTTTCTGGAAAAGTTGCAGAATGGCAGTAAACTCAGTACCGCCATTCTGGACCCTTCCCTTTACAGTAGATATAGCCCACTATAGGTTGAGCCCTACTCTATTCTAGGGCCCAAGTTAGGTCCCTAAGCCCTCCCCCTGCTTACCCTGGTCCTTCCAGGCTAACCATAGTAGCTTAATAATTGTCAAAGTACACTAAAATGGAAACTGTCAAGAATGGCGGTAAACAATCTACCGCCATTTTGGTTCTTTTGGTTTGCACTGTATCAGGGCACTGTGGGCCTACTTCAGACCAACCCCTGGGCCCACAATAGGCCCAGGATACCTGGGAGAGTCCCCTATCAATCCTGGAGGGTCCATGACCCCTGTGTGTTAACCCCTGACCTACAAAAACCATTCTCAGAAAAACTGAGAATGGCAGTAAACTAATTACCACTATTCCCTGATTTTTGTAATTTGGCCTTGCACAGACCTTAGACCAGGTAAGAGGTCATTTTAGGCCCTACCATGCTATTTGGGCCCACCCTGACCAGACCATACTTCTTAACCGGAGTTAACTCAACCCCGGTTAACTTCTAACCATGGTTAAAGTTCTTTAACCCTTGGAAAAATCTCAAAAACATTAAAAAAATACAAATAGATCAAAAAGCCCTACTTTGGACCTTTTAACCATGGTTAGCAATCCTAACCATGGTTAACTCTCTCTTTAACCCTGGTTAACAACCCTAACTATGATTAAATCCTTTTTGGCCTACCAGGCTTAATCTCTTAGCTTACCGGGCTTACCCTTGGCCTACCGAGCCTAACCTTGGCCTACCAGGCCTAATCTCAGTCTACCGAACTAACCCTTGGCCTATCGGACTAACCCTTGACCCCCCGGGCCAAACCATGCACTTGACCAACCCGGTCAATCAAACCTAGCCCTCAAGCTAGACCATTAGCCTTGACACAGGCTCATGTGCCAGAATTACGCTCGGTTTGATCTCACCCTTGTGAGTACGTAGACAACCCAATCTGGGTTCGACCCTAGTTAGCCTTTCTTTCTTGGGTTAGTATATTCTAAACACTTAGACATTTGAATACATTTGATTTTAATTTGGCTTATACCTAGGGAGTAGGTAGCCATTGCAAAAAGGGGGTCCTGGGTGCCTAACACCTTTCCCAGGACTTAACTAAACCTCTTACCTAGAATTTCAAGTAAACCATAAGACCTTATCCACAACCCGGAAACTTATCTCTTCTGAATTAATAAGTAGTGACTCTCAAACCAAATACCTCCATGAGTGAGGAGAAATCCCATGCTCACACCAATATGATAAACAAACCCAACAAGCCATCTACCTGCATCGTCCTGAATCATACCTCCGCCACTAGCCATACCCGGGTTTCCTTTAGAGCAACCATCTGTATTAATTTTTACCCAACCTGTAGGTGGGAGTGACCAACTGACAAGAGTTTATTGTTTAGGTCGCTTTAAAGGATCACATTCCAAAGACTTCTCTACTTCTATAGCCTGAAGGATAATGCAGCCTACCAAATCTATTGATAGGACCCAATTCAGCTCAAAAATCATCTTATTCCTCCACTTCTACAGGTTCAATGTCATTTGACAAAATAGAATCTGCAAATTTTGTTTAGCTTCCCCCTTTTTACCTTGTCCCAAATATTAATGTCAATCCAATCCTCAAGCCTAAAGGAGAAAAAATGTTGTTGTTCATTTCCCGCCATCAATGCTAACCAAATACCTTCTATAGAACCCCATATCTTGATGGCATGGCACTGTGAATAGTGTTGTGAATATTGTTGAGGCATTGAAGTCTTTATATGTTTCCTTGAGTGTCATTAATGAAGAAGAAGGTTTTGGCACATGATTTGGGTATCTAATGTGTTATGGCATGTGTGAGAGTCTTAGACTATTTTCTTGTATGTTCATGAGTGTTAAAAACAAAGTAGCAAAGGAGCCTAAGTGAGAAAAATAGGAAAAACAGCAAAACAGAGAAAATTTAGGGTTCTCTCATCGATGAGTCCATACCACTCGTTGACGAGTCATCGAACAGTGTGTTGGCAGATTTTCCAGAACACCTACTTGTCGACGATTATAGTTGGAAGACCCAAACTCATCGACGACATCACCCACTCTTCGACGAGTCCAATGCGCATAAACCTTGAATAGTTACGCATGAAAGGGTATTTTTGATTTTTGGCAACCCTAACTCTATAAATACCCAAATTTCGAGGGATTAAAGGTTCTAACTGAAATTTATCCAGATCAATGATCTCTAAGACCTAGAGGGGGGGTGAATAGGTCTATTTAATAATTTCTAACCAATTTTAATTTTTCAATTAATATGTTTAGAAATCAATGAATAATTCACTCAGACAATCCACACAAATCAAACACAGAAGATTTTTACGTGGAAAACCCTAACGGGGAAAAACCACGGGACCTTGTCCAGTAATAAACTTCACTATGAAAAGATATCAAGTACAAGACAAGACCTTACCAAAATAGAAACGACGTTCCTAGGTATAGACTCTTACTCTTGATTTCCACGAACCAGCAGGTTCGATCTCCGCCGTAGCAGCTTCTGTTCCACACCGACCAAATCTTCTCAAGCTACTTCAAAACCACGATCACACACGATCGATCTCCTTCCACGAAGGCTCCGGATCAAACACCGAACACACACACAAGGTGTAGGGTTGTGAATCAATTTAGGAAATTTCAAACCCTAGAGGGATCTCATAGAGATCTGAGATCACACAATGCAAGATCAAAGGTTTAGATCTATACTTGCATTCTCTAGGATCAAAGAAAGAGGAGGGATCAACAAAGATCTAATAGAACAATAGGAAAAACCCTAGAAGAGTTTCTCAGACCTCTACTCTTTCAAAAATATCAAAGACACGAATTAGGTCTCCAAAAAGTTGTTTATATAGGGTATAAAAAAAGAATCCAGAAAAAGAAAAATTCTTTTTACGGGGACCGATCGATCGGTGCTCATTACCGATCGCTCGGTCCAAAATGGATCGCTCGGTCCTCATGACCGATCGCTCGGTTATAAATCATCTCTCTGGAAAAATACCCCATACAAACTCTTTGTCCAGTCGATAGCCACCGATCGCTCGGTAGGCCACCGATCGATCGGTCTCAACACCGAGCGATCGGTTGAGACAAAATTGTTTTCAAACCATGATTCATTTCATTGTTATTTGATTCAAATGAGATCAAACAACTTTGTTAGGTTTAAAACTATCCTCCTAGGTATGTTTAGAGTTATCTAAGCCAAATCCAACCTAGGTAGGGGTCTCTAAGTCCATTACCTGTCTAGATCCAGAGTAGGAGCTTTTTCTTCTCTTTCTTCAATCTTCTTTAACCTTTAGCTCTTCTCTTCTGACAAGTTGAACATGACTCGACTACTCGACTCACATGTCCTATCTAATGATCACGGAATTTGCCAACACCTATTTAGGGATTTACATTCTCCCCCTTTGGCAATTCCGGGACAAAACAAGACTAACTCATATTCTAGGTTCAAATTTTCCCAAATGATTCAAAAATGGAAAATTGACCTTTACATGACTCAAAAATAATTACAGGACTTTTGACATGTTAGCTTGTCATGATTCACCAAACTTAGAACCTGTTTGCCTGCACATGCTAAATCAAAAACCTGTGAAGCATGGGAAATAAAATATGGGATAAAATATTGAAAGAATGAAAATATGTATAACATAACATCCACAATACTATATCCATAACAGGTTAAGCATTCCATAACATCATCCAAAATATTTATAACCTCATCCAACTCATTAACACATTACACATTAATCATAACTCTCCCCCTTTTTGGCTTGAAATGCCAAAGGTGGACTAGAAAATTAATGCATAACCATCCAAATGAGATGAGATAGAAGATAATGAACATTAACCATTCAAATGTATACATCCATAACAAGTCAATAATATCCAAGTAGGTTTGTACTAAGTACAACCAAGACAAAATACAGCGAAATGAGAAAACAAAAACTATCACTCGACTAAGATAAACTCCAATCACGAACTATCACTCCTGCTCATCATCAGAAGTGAGCTGGGACTCATAGTAAGCTCGAAAATCCCGAACATCTCTCTGTACGCCTAGCACGGCTGCATCGAGAGATCCAAGTCTACCACGAACCTCTGTAGTAAACTCCTCGTATGATGAAACATGAGTCCTGAGATCCATCTGCATCTCTCGCATCATCCTGGCAAGATCATCCATAGTGGCCGGAGGAGGACGAGATGACCCAGCACCAACTTCTGCTCCCTCCTCTGTATCTCGAACTAAGGCATGTGAAAAACTCTGAGCTAGGGTCTTTTTGTTGATTGGACCCTTAGGAACTCGAGTAGGAACACCAGGAGGAGCGATAACTCCTTGAGAACCAAGAAGTTTAGTGATGAGTGAACCAAATGGTAGGGCTCTAACTGCTGTACTAGTTTGATGGGCTTGGATCATCAAGTCAATGATGTGAGCGGCAAGATCAATATCACGCCCACGTAGAAGACTAAACAGAAACCTAGCTCTATCTTCCCTAAGGTCCGCATTATGAACCTTTGGATGGATATTTGCACTCATAACTAGGTTTACTAGTCTAGCATCCTTAGTGAGTTTCGCCACTTCAATAAGAGACCCAACCCAAAACGTAGGAGTACCACAAAGAAAGGTAACAACATGTTCCATGGTGTCTTTATCCTCATCACGCTTATAATTATAAGGATAATATGCATTTGGAACTCGAGGACAGCCAAGGAATTTAGAAATCAAATCAGCATTTATGACAACAGATTGTTCTAATGCTCGAGATTTGAATGACAATTTTTTATGGTTGATGTCAGAAAAATTAGAGTAAAATTCCCTAACTAACTGGACAGAACCAGGACCGGATAAGGTAAGTATACCTTCCCATTGATGATCTGAAATGAGTTTAGGAAGATAATAATCACCAAAATCAGCAATTTGAATGTCCCTTTCAACCATTACACCTTTCTTGCTAAAATACTCACTATAGAGTTGAGCAGCAGTAGGACTTATAAACTGGGATAACTGACTGGACTGGGAAGATGAAGCTTTACCTTTATTTTTCCGAGTTTTATCAGCCAAAGATTTTTGTCGATTCTCAGTTGTAGAATCTATCATTCTACGAATTGGCCTGTCCCCAATTGAAATACCATGCCCTATTGGAGTGAAAATAAAAGGCTCTTGGTTTTCCTCATCTTCAGGAGGATCCTCTTGGTTGTTGAGGACCAACCTCCGACGTTTGGGAACGCCAGACATGAGATAGGCAAGAAGGATTAACGACAAAAGGAAAGCCATGGAAGAAAACGCAAGAAAACGATGCCCTAGATGAGAAAATCAATCTAAATCCAAAAAAATGCACAAAGCTTACCTTTTAGATGCTTGGGAAACCTTTAGAATCGAATGGAATGACCGTAGGAAAGATTTGGAGGAGAGGTAACCGAGAGATCGCTCTGGAGATCGGAGAACAAGTGAACAAAAAAAAATAGAAATGAGGGTTTTATAACTCTGTTCACGAAAGACCGATTGATCGGTCTTTAGCACCGAGCGATCGGTGGTCTGAAAAATTTTCAAAAATTTTACATTTATAACCATTTCTCCCCCTCAACCTATGGTTTGGTTTAAACTCATTGTTTACCTCAAAATGACCAATTGACCAAAAAAAATATGCAACAATTGATTTCATTAAAATCATAAATAATAATCACCCAAGAATTGATATATCAAGTATAGTCATAAACAAGGATTATGTAAACATTAATTGATTTTCACCGGTGATTAAATATGGTATTTGCATCAAATTCACAATCAGAGTCAAGAAACAATTAGAAGTAATGTGAGTATGAAATCAAAATTCATTACTTGACTCTTTGAATTGGTGTCCTTCTTTAATCTAGATTTTGACATTATAGCTCAAATGGGACTCTAAAATTTTCAAAAACTAGTTTTAAAACCAATAAACATCCATATTTATATGATGAGCAATTTTTACCCCAAATTTGACTAACAGATTTATTTCATTTCTTTTTCAGTCAAATTGTACTCATTGTGAAAATTCTTTTTGGAGTACACATATATGGTTTTTAGCACATTGGTGACTTTCACACAAGTGAGAAGGTAGCTCTTTCTAATGACAGTGGGGGCTTTCACACTAGCAATCCATATAGATACCTACTGTTTGTCTAGGTAGCCATTACTCACTGTTTGCATTCACTAGAAGCTATCACACAAACTCACAGGTAGTCCTCTCCATGTCAATAATTTTTTATAACTAGGGGGCTCACCTTATGGAATTTTTTTTTATTACATTGGTTATACTAGATTTGATTAATCTAGGGAACCATATAGTATAATATCAGAACCTTTAATTAGGAACTAATACCATCTAAAGAATCAGTCAGAGTGCATGTGCAAAATAGAACATCTTTGTATGCTCAACTCTAACTGAGATTAGTTAGCCTGGCCAAATTCAATCACAAGATCGAACCAACAATTGAACTATCCTATATTACTCAATCCTATGAAATATTTATCCTTAGATTATATGTTCAAATATGATTTCAAAGAAATAACTTTAAGCAAAATGATTGGAAAGAAGGTCATATAAACACATTATTTTTTTGCAATATTTTTCAATATATATATTTTTTTTTTTTGAATGTTTTTTTTTTTTGGATTTTTATTACTTAAAGCAAATAACAAAAAAAATAGCTCTATGACATAAATAGAACATGAAGAACACATAGGCTATGAAACAAGTACATCTTTACTCAACACCGCACAAACCTATGGATTTCCTAAGGAGTTCAAAACTAAGGGAATCTAAGGGTTTTGTTAGAATGTCCGCAAATTGATTCTCTGTTTGGACATACTCTATAGACACAATCTTTTGCTCAACAAGATCACGGATGAAGTGATGTCTAATGTCTATGTGTTTTGTGCGAGAATGTTGAACGGGATTTTTGGAAATATTGATAGCACTAGAATTATCACAATACATAGTCATAGTGCTCTGTTCAATCCCGTAATCATTCAACATCTGCTTCATCCACAGAAGTTGAGTGCAACAACTGCCAGCTGCTATGTACTCAGCTTCTACAGTGGACAACGAAATTGAATTCTGCTTTTTGCTAAGCCAAGCAACTAAGCAGTTTCCAATATAGAAACATCCTCCTGAGGTGCTTTTCCTATCATCAGCATTTCCGGCCCAATCGGCATCGGAATATCCAACTATCGTGGCATTTGTATCAAAATAATACAAGAGGCCAAATGATAAAGTTCCACTCACATATCGAATGATACGCTTAACTGTAAGTAAGTGAGACTCTTTTGGGCTCGCTTGATAGCGGGCACAAGCACCAACACTAAAGGCTATGTCAGGTCTAGTAGCAATTAGGTAGAGTAAACTTCCAATCATGCTTCTATAAGAAGTTTGATCAACATCTTTGCCTGTAGCATCTTTACTAAGTTTTGTAGTAGAACTCATAGGAGTCCTTACATGCTTAGCAGAGCTCATGCCAAATTTCTTCACTAGATTTTTAGCATATTTGATTTGGGATACTGAGATCCCAGAATCAAATTGCTTGATCTGAAGACCAAGGAAGAAACTTAGCTCACCAACCATGCTCATTTCAAATTCATTTTTCATTTGTTCAGCAAATGAACGAGCATGTAAGTCTAATGTGGAACCAAACACTATGTCATCAACATATATCTGGGCGATGACAATATCACCTTTCACATTCTTTATAAAAAGGGTTCTGTCTACTCCCCCTCTCGAAAATCCGTTTTCCAAGAGATAAGTAGTCAGCCTCTCATACCAAGCTCTTGGAGCTTGCTTTAAACCATAGAGGGCCCTTTTTAGCCGATAGACTTGATGTCACGACCCAAAACCCACCCTAGGAGTTAGAGTGAATCTTGGACGACTCAATCATGACTTACATGACTTGCTTGACAAACCAACCTGCAAAAACCCACAGAGCATATACAATAGAGGATATTATAGCGGAAACATAACTATAAAACACAGCGGAAGTCTAACAAACCTCTAAGTATATACATATGGTCCAAGTTTATACAAAAGTAACCAGAAGCAAGTGCGGACAGACCCGCCAAAATACATGGATATAATCTCTCATCTCACCCACAGCTAATCCACTAAGAATCTACAACCACCTAATGGTAACCCTCTACGGGAGGTTCCTCCAAAGGCTCCTCGACGTACTCCTCCTCCACCCAAGGGCTCGGAGCACAGATATCAAATGGAGCAGCTGCTCCGCCATCACCTGCCGACATAAGAAGTACGGCTGAGCATGGAATACTCAGCGGGTACTAAGCACTAACCAACCGTCATAGCATACAGATAGCATACATAAAGTAGGAAGCAAGTTGCATATATAGAACATGAACAATTTATATCATACAAGGAAGTAAAGCAATTTATATTCATGCTTGCATTCCAAAAGACTGATAAAACCGTTGAAAACATCGTGCACTTGACTTGACTTGAAATACCCTTTTTCGTGATTAGGAACTTGTTAACCGTGTCATGCTTGTCATGCTTGCATTTTCATAATTTAAACATGTTCACATGCCTAGTTGCCGTTCATAGTCCGTCGCAACTAACATCCATGCAGAATGTGAATGCCTAGTTGCCGTTCATAGCCCGTCGCAACTGGCATCCATGCGGAATGTGAATGCCTAGTTGCCGTTCATAGCCCGTCGCAACTAACATCCATGCAGAATGTGAATGCCTAGTTGCCGTTCATAGCCCGTCGCAACTGGCATCCATGCGGAATGTGAATGCCTAGTTGCCGTTCATAGCCCGTCGCAACTAGCATCCATGCGTGATGTGTGATGCTATGCTATGCGTGTCATGCCATGCTATGCTATGCGTGTCATGCGATGCTATGCATGTCATGCGAGGGGATGGGAGACCTTTCCCTATGCAATGCATGATTGTCTTGCCCTTGTCAAAAGCGAAGTGAAACATATCTTAGGAGATGCCCCACCTCTATGTCCCATACTTAAAACATCGGTAAATCACGTCATTTCATGCGTGCTCGTGAGATCGTGTGCATACTTGCATTTGAAATTAAATATGGCAATTTGGGGTAATTCACAAAGCATAGCATATAGCAATTTAAGTGAGTAATAATCTACGCATTTTAAGAAATGTAGGAAAACACACTATCATGAACCCTAACAATTTCAAGAGCAGTCAAGCGTGGGTTCCCTTAATTTATCATTTATTTTGTTCACCTTGGCATTTCATCGAACATGGGGTGTGTTCATTATTCACTTAAACCTAGATCATGCTTTTCTAGGTGGGTTATGCTCACATCACACTTGTATGTTCATTATTAGTACAATGCCCTTTCCCATTCATTCATCACTTCATCCACACGGCATCCATTCGCCAACATCCATCTCCATTCACCATTCATACCACCAATCTCATAACACATATATATGTGAAGGAAAACAAGAAGAAATAAAGGAAAAGGGAAGCTATAACTAGGAGGGTAGTAAGAAGTACCGACCTTGAACAATGAGGAAGAAATCCCCCTTTCAAACGACCGTGAGTTGCTGCCCTAGCTTGAGGAGAGTGCCCCACACGAGCTTGAGCCGAGATCTCGAAGAAAATGGACTTGAGGTGAGTGTGGGTTCACAACCCTTTGATTTCTCCTCCAAAAATCAAACCCTAGGTTAGGGATCGCCTTCTCCTCCTCTCCTTAGCTCTCAATCTTCTAAGTATTGTAAAATAAGCCCTAAAGGCTCGGGCAAGACTCTTAAGGTAAGAGTAAACTGCCCAAAAGACTAAAACACCCTTACTAAGTTTTCTGCAAAACGCGAAGTACCGAGCGATCGGTGTTAATGACCGATCGATCGGTTGCCTACCGATCGATCGGTTTCATAACCGAGCGATCGGTTAAAATTTCACTCTCTGGAAAATTTCCCCATACAAAAATCTCGACCAGTCGATAGCCTCCGAGCGATCGGTTTGGACCGATCGATCGCTCCATGGACCGAGCGATCGGTGGTCTGCAGGTCCAAACTGTTTTGGCCATAACTTTTGACTCGTTCGTCCGATTTCGACGATTCAACTTGCGTTGGGTTCGTACTTCGAAAACGAACATTTCTGACGTTTCGGAATTTCCAATTTCTTCCTTATTTATTAATTATACCTCTTTAAAGGCAAAACGGCAACGAAGTGTCATGCACTTAAATGTGAAAAGGTCCGGGGCTCTACACTTGATCAAGGTGATGTGGATCTTCAAACCCTTTTGGTTGTTCCACATAGACTTCCTCATGTAGAATGCATTCAGAAAGGCACTCTTAACATCCATTTGAAAAAGTTTGAATTTCATATGGCAAGCCCAGCTAGAAGAATTCTATTGATTCTAGCCTGGCTACAGGAGCAAACGTGTCATCGAAGTCAATACCTTCAATTTGGGTGTATCCTTGTGCAACTAACCTAGCCTTATTTCTTATGATAGTACCTTTTTCATCAGATTTGTTCTTGAAAATCCATTTGGTTCCTATCACATTTGTATTGTTAGGCCTAGGTACTAATACCAAACATCATTCCTAGTATACTGAAGTAACTCTTCTTGCATTGCATTTATCTAATTATCATCTGCAAGAGCTTCAGCTACATTCTTGGGTTCAAAAGATGAAGTATAGCAAATGTAGCTAACTTCATTTTCAATTTGTTTCCTCGTTCTCACTCCACTTTCAAGATCACCAATTATATCAGTGGGGTGTGAGGACTCATGACCCTAGAATGTGTAGGTTTTGATGGAGATGATTGCTTATTTATAGGTGGAGTTAAAACAGTTTCAACATTTTCATATTCAGCACTTTCATCATCCTCAAGTTGCACAGTTTCACATCGGAGTCATCCACAACTACATTTATGGACTCCATAATCATAGAAGTTCTCAAGTTATACACTCGATAAGCTCTATGTTGGTGGAATATCCAAGAAATATCTCTTCGTCACTCCGGGATTCAAATTTGCCCAGTTGCTCTCTATCCTTAAGGATATAGCATTTACTTCCGAATTCTCGAAAGTACTGACACTAGGTTTCTTGTTATTCCCACAACTCATATGGGGTTTTCCTTGTTCCAGGTCTTACAAAAACTCTATTAACTATACAGCAAGCAGTGTTAACTGCCTCAGCCCAGAAATGAGAAGCTAGATTGTTGCTATGAAGCATAACTCTAGCCATCTCTTGGAGAACCCTGTTCTTCCTCTCTACTACACCATTCTGCTGAGGTGTAATAGGTGCAGAAAATTCATGTTTGATACCCGACTCATCACAAAGTCATTGTACTTAGAGTTTTCAAACTCCTTTCCATGATCACTTCGAATTCGAGTGATTGGGCATCTTTTCTCATTTTGAATTTTCAAGCAAATACTTTTGAAATTGTCAAAAGCATCAGATTTCTCCCTTATAAATGCCACCCATGACATTCTTGAGAAATCATCAACCATGACTAGGATGTATCGCTTTCCACCTAGACTTTCAGTTCTTGTAGGACCCATAAGATCCATATGAATTAATTCCAGTGGATATGAAGTAGCAATACTTTGAAGTCTTCTTATGTGGGGTTCTAATTTGTTTACCAATTTGGCATGGCCCACACACAGCAGTAGAAGGCTTTCCTAGTTTGGGAACACCTCTCACAAGCTCTTGCTTAGAGATTTTACATAGGTCTTTGAAGTTCATGTGACCTAGTCTTCGGTGCCACAAATCACCTCCTCAATTTTAGTCTTATAACAGACATTTGAGGGATTAGGACTGGGAGTTAAGCCGTAGCAATTGTCAGTGGTTCTCAATCCTTCTAGAACACACTTACCTTTACCATGAATGACTAAGCATTTATTATGGGTAAAGTGCACAGCATGGTTATCATCACATAGTTGACTTATGCTAATTAAATTAGCTTTCAGTCCTTCAACAAACAAGGCATCTTTCAATTTAGGTATGCCTGGTGAATCGATGATACCCTTCCCTTTGACTAAAGACTTGCTTCCATCACCAAAAGTAACAGTCCCATCTGGACAGTCCTCAAATTGAATAAATAAGGACTTGTTACCTGTCATATGCCGAGAACACCCACTGTCGAAGTACCACATTTCTGTGTTTTGGGCTTTCAAGGCAGTATGAATGAAAAGTACTTAAGGTCATCCTTTCTTACGTACACAGTCTTTAAACTTTGTTTAGATCTTTGATCATTAATCTGTGTAGTAGAGACCTTTTTTCTTTTTGTCCTCCTTGACCTTTTCTGTTTTGTTCAGTTCTAGCTTTTTGATAAGTCAAATTGTTTCCTCTTGAATAATCATTTGGAATAAATTGACCAGTTCTTGTCCTAGAGATTTGAGCAATTCTATTAACATCATCGCTCAACATTCTAGACTTTTCAGCTAGAACTTGAATCTGCCTTGAAGAGTCCCTTGACTTGATTTTGGTTCCATGAACCATTTCGGGGAGCTCTCCCTAAAAGCATTACAATAAGGTCGAATGTGACCTCTCACACCACAAAAGTGACATGTGGGTATAAATCTTGAGAGAGGAGGAGGATTTCCTCTAAAAGGAATTTGATTCCTCAATGCATTCACTCTAGGAGCTGTATTTCTAGGCTTTACAAAATTTGTATAAGCCTTAGTACTTGATATAGAAGGTCGATTCACTTTAGGATCAGAATGTATTGGCTCAAACACTGCACTAGCCATTGTACCAACAGCTAAAGCCAGCTGGATTGTGTCAGCCATGGCCTATCCCAGATTCTACTAGATTGATCATATTCTAACTGTAAGTTAATCTAGCAGGATAGTGTACCCAAACAGTTTACTTGTTTTCAAGAGTAATGACCTTCTGAACAAGTCAGTCGTGTCTTTAAAGGGTTAATTTGATTATGCTTTCCAAGAAATTTCACCTTATCAACAAGAGAGTCTTTTTAAAAGTTTCACAGCTCCATTGGCAGAGTTATGAACTCTTCAATTGATTCATGGAAGTGTCTCTTTCAACTTCTAATTTTCTAATACATTAGTCAATGAGACATTCTCTTCCAAAAGACATGGAAATTAGAAACAAATGCTTCTTTTTCATATTTTCCAACTGATCTAACTAGAGCAATCTTCTATGATGATAACGAGTTTACAAATATCTCTTAATTTGATGATTTGAGTTTTTGCTCAAGGAGTTTTGTTTGAGTCAGCTTCAAACTTTCAGAATTACAAACTTATCATGAAGTTTTTCAAATCTCATCACTTTCAGAGTAAGATTGACTCTTATGAAGTCATCACTAGACTCAGTAGGAACTTTATAATCACTTCTATACTTGTCAGCAACCCGAGAGGAGTCTCAGAATCCTAGAAAGGGAAACAGGAAAGCCGTATGATTTCCGTATCTCATGAAGAGGAACTGTCCGATTCTTCATTCGCGGGAACAATGTCATCCAACAGCATCATCACCTTGCCCTACTCTTCATCTTGTAGGACATGTTAGGTTAAAATATGACCGACAGCCATGGCATCATAAAATGAAACCTTGGATGTCTTGGCGCCCCTCTTGGAATTTTTCTTGGTTTTCCCAGGGCTCGTTAGACTTTGATATCAAAAGATTTCCTCCCTGTTGGGATAAACCTCTTTAGTTAGAAAAAAGTTTCAAAATTTTTAACGAAGAGGGGAGCAATTCCTTCCTATTCATATCTCCTCATGTTCTCCTCGTCAAGATTCCTTGATACGATTTCAAGGCTAAAGATTTATTCTCGTGTGGAAGTAGTTGAGTTCCTAGGTTTGAAGTGATCCAACCAATTCCTCATCTCAGAGATCAACATTTTACTCTCTTCCTGCAGTGACTTGGGTGAATTCTCATCTGGGA